>QLPG01018682.1:0-15942 GCA_003314385.1 Gomphus sp. MG54 | reverse complement strand
AAAGCCGCCTTGCTTATCTTCACTTTGATATTTTAGGAACGTTGACAATTGCACCTTTAACATCCCTCAGTTCTGATGCACACTTTTGTTCCACGATAACATGAATGTGCAAAACTACGAATGTGCAAAACACCGGGAACAATGACTACACCTGTAACGTAACACCGATCTCCACTGACCATGACACAAACTTACGAGCTTCGATCAATAATTATATTGATAGGACGGCACTGAATCTAATATCACGTTGTGTGCTAAGACATGACTTGAATGAGATGCACACCCATTTTCCCCAACATGGACTATCTTCTCCCCCGGTTATCTCGGTTATCTCATACCAGTGCTGCCGGTGGCCACATATCTGCCTCTGACGGAAAATGAAAAACTCAATGGAGAGCTCCAAGTCGACACCCTAACATTACTCCTCATCACTTTCCAAATTTCCAGACTTGAAGAAATGACCTAGCTGTGACACATGCGGAGACTGAGACTCGAAGACACTAAATAATCTTTTGAGGGATTTGACGGTGTTTTAAACATAGTCATCACCAACGTCAACGGCTCTATATACAGAGTGGTTTCTTGAACCTCAGGAATCAATGCGAATGACAGATTTAGCTCTATTTCAATCAGGAATCATCGAGGATGAGGTGGTATTTGGACAGAACGGTCCATCCCATTGTATTTCATGCCAGAAGATCCGCGAGGGCACTCACATGAATACACAGCACGAGTTGATGGATTCTGTCCTTTAATTGAGAGGCTTCCCCGGCCCGTAATGCGGACTAGTGACAACGTCTTCTCAGAAGTACACAAGAGATACATGAGTCCGAGTGGCATGTCCTGCCCATTCCAGACGATCCTGCAACAGAAGACTGTGTGCACGGCGAGATACTTTCCAGGGTTATTTTCAGACTACTCGTCGCCGGAGGAAGGCGATGGTCTCCTTCGCTTCATGCATGCACACTCTCACGATTCCCGAGCTCGTGTCCGACGATTGTATCGGTGACACTTTTTCCAAAGGGACAGTGGAAGCCGTCTAATGCGTCCACTGTTGATGAGGATGATACTTATCATGTTTTCATGATGGGAGGTCCACAGAAAAGGTCGGAAGGCTGTCATACCCTCTGTGGTGCGGATTACTCGGGTCGAATCCCCATAGGCTATTGTATGTATGTAATATACACGTTTCTTGGCCAGCATCTAAACGGCAGACTTGTTTATTTGTAATCTAGATCTTTGGCAACTAAACCATCCATTTGGGTCGATGTAAATGTCATTTCTACTACCGGTGTGATGCCTTGTGCAAATATCAAGGCCATGTCCACAACTTGGGCATCCGGTGGTATCCTTGATTCCACCTGATTTGTTTCTTTGACTTTTACTCTACCAAAGCTTACCTTGAGCAACAGGACCATAACTCTAGGATTTTCTTGCCGGTGAGTTGTATACTGGAGCATATCCATACTTTTAACTGTTAGAAATTATTGAGCATAAAATATATTTTATATTTTTTGTAACACTTCAACACAAATGAATCAAGACATCTCATCACAAGGACATTTCACAATTCATTCAGGTTTACAAGATTAATCTGAGCTAAGTTGAGCTTTCCAAGGCATATATATCTGTGATGGCAGGGAAGATCTATGAAGACTGTTAACTGTCACACACAGAGCAACAAGGGCCTTTGGGGTTTGTTAGGGAATGGCATGGGTCAAATGTGGGTGACCCACATGTTAAATCCACATGTCGGTGCTTAGCTAGAGGCTTCTGGAAGGGTTTCCGGAGGGTTCCGAATGGTTTCTGAAGGGGGGGGGGTTCATACACCGGGGACAGAGGGACTAAAGGTTGCGGATTTCGGATCGGGATCGGAATGGGGATGGAAAGACGGGAAGTGCTGGGGGTCTTGGAACTGTTCGTGGTATAGGGTGATACAAGTGGTTCAAGGTCGCAGGGACTTGGCTTCAAGTTATGTGTTGTGCCCTCCTCGATTGTCTGTCCCTAATTTCAGAAAGTCAGAAAGTTTACCGGAACTTAATCAAAAACTACAATGCAGAATTAAGTTGATATTTGTACTGGCAAATAGTCCAGTCGACTGGTGACTTATATACATGTATCTAGTCTTGTACTATCTTTTTGCCAAGTAAAGACAAGGGGGGGAAGAGAGTACAAGGGGCAATATAAAATAAAGAACAAGGGAGTGAGGTATGTGATGATCCTGCGTGTCATTTATCAAAGGAGTGGAACCTTGGTCTCAGAATCTCGGAGGCTTGGGATTATAGAACTTCAGGCTGATATAACAGAATTCACAGAAAGCAGTTGTTCAGGCTTTAAATGGTTGGAAAGGTCCCGGAAATGGTGTGGGTGGTTGTGGGGGTTAGTGTGGGTTTATTGGGGGAATGGGCCATAACACCACACCTAACCCATGGGGAACCTGAACCTGTCAACTCATGGGTTTTTTCCCATGGGTGGACAGGTGTCAGGTGCATGCCACACCTGCACATGCCAACATGAATGCACCATACATGCATGCGACATATGAAATGAACATGCCATACGCATGCAGGTATGGCATGTTGGTGTCGGTGCATATGCATATGGCATTTTGGTGTGGGCACAGGCACATATAGCACATTGGTGTCAGCATGTTGATGTCAGCATGTGCATGTATGGCATGTTCATGTCAGCACATGCGCATGCAGTACATTGGTGTCAACGCATGCATGTATGGCATGTTCATGGCAGTGCATTCATGTCATATACATTTTGGACAGAACAGTCCATCCCATTGTATTTCATGCCAGAAGATCCATGAGGGCACTCACATGAATACACAGCATGAGTTGATGGATTCTGTCCTTTATTTGAGAGGCTTCTGCAGCCTGTAATGCACACTAGTGACAATGTCTTCTCAGAAGTACACAATAGATACACGATTCTGAGTGGCATGTCCTGCCCATTCCAGTTGATCCTGCAATGGAAGACTATGTGCACGTGTTAGGATTCGGTAATGCCAAAATATCGGTTAAGTTCTGCAAACCATTTTGAAGTGGCTAGGCTTCAATGTGCTCGTGCATTGTGCCCTGCTGTTCTGTGTGTGCCACTAATTTGGACAGTAAGAAGTCTAGTGAGGGTGCCAAGGACGTCGGCTTGAACGAAGGACTTTAGATGAGGAAGGCAGGCAAGGGGGTGCGAACCGATTTGATATTCTGAGTGAGGAACTATCTACATACATCCTGTTACTTATATAGGTTAAGAAGCAAGATGTAGAAAAGGGTGGCATAAGGAATGGAAAACAATAAGATATAAAAAACCACATGGAGGCATTGTCCACAGTGATTAGAAATAGAATAAGGAATGTAAGCGAGATTAGAATAATGGAGTATGGCTGAGAATAAGATAATGAAGTGGTGGGTGAGACTAAAACAATAGAGGACGACCGAATATAAAACAATAGGGCAGTGGTCAGGATAATGAGTGGCCATCATATGTTCAGGGGAACGGGTGAGGGGATGGAAGGATAGTGAAGGATGAGACAGATAGGATAGGAGAAGAAGCCTAGACGATGTACTGGATGTACCAAGCTGAGCCCATGTGATAGTGAGAATAATATAGGTAGAGGACGGTCAGTTGGTCTATATTACTGAGTGTACCAGAGCTTGGTACCAGGGTCTTGACAGCACAGTGAGATACTTTCCAGGGTTATTTTCAGACCACTCATCTCCAGAGGAAGGCAATGCTCTATTGCTCCATGCATGCACACTCTCACGACTCCCGAGTTGATTGGGCCCATGTCCAACTATTGTACTAGTGACATCTCCTCCAAAGTGACAGCAGAAGTTGTGTAATTCATTCATGGTTGATGAGGATGATACTCATCATGTTTTCATGATGGGATATCCATAGAAAAATGTCAGAAGGTGTCACGACCATACATCATGTTTTGACTTACTCGGCAGTACCAACCAACCGACCCACATCCACATCATTCCACGGCATACGGTTTCGATTTGGTACACCCGGTTTATCACCCGGTTCATTATCCTCTTCCCCAACCCCTATTCTTTATCATCCCTACACTCCTTTCCTTTCCCCCTCACTCGTTTACCCACGGGACGTTCACCATTCCCTGCCACTCACTCATGGCCCTATTGTTTTATTCTCAGCCATTTCTTATTGTTCTATTTCTTTCCCACAACCTCACCGCTTATATCTTATTGTCTTACCCTCTCATTATTCTATTCTAATCGTTGTGGACTATACCTCCACATGGTCTTCATACCTTATTCTTTTTCCATGTCTTATGCCACCCTTATTCTACATTCCGCCTCTCAGCCTATATAAGTAGTTGATACATGTACATAGTTCCCCAGTCTGAGTATCAACTAGACTTACGCCTCCCTACTCTCCTCCTTCTGTTCAGAAGTCCTTACTCAGGCCGACATCCTTGGCATTCGCCTGAGTATCTGTTCTCATTACAAGTTAGTGGCATGCACAGGAGGCAGGGCGCAATGCACGAGTACGTTGAAGCCAAGCCACCCTGACCGGCCTGCAGGACTTGGCTGGTTCTGACAGTACCCTCGGTAGTACCGAGTCCTGACAGAAGGCTGTCATACCCTCTGTGATAGGGATAGCTCACACTGAATCCCCATAGGCTATGGTATGTATGTCATACATACATTTCTTGGCCAGCTGTAAGGGCAACCTAAGCAGGTGTTCTACCCTGGGGTGGCACACTGGCGAAGGGGGATCCAAAGGTTTAGTATGGTATCTAATACATGGGGACTAGCCTACCTGGCAAAGGGGGATCCAAAGAGAAAACTCTAGGGAACCCTTCGCCCACTAACTACTGTATATAAGCACCATTGCTATGGTGCTCCATGCTCTACTGGGCATCACCTTCTGTACCAACCAGGAAGTTCCGCCAGGGCCTTGACACTGAGAATGAACGACAAAAGGGGAGCCAAGGGTTATAGTCAACGCTTCTGAAGGGTACTCGCCAACAGGGATGATGGTTTGGTGCACGGTACGCTTGGTACTGCTGTGAGTGGGTTGAACGGATCTCGGTTGGCGGGTGTGGAATACAGGTGGGCCAACGCTGGTCGGGATTCATGATCGGGGGTTCCACTGATATCACCCCCCCCTCTAGAATGCGGCGTCCCCAACACATTGATCCCTACGGGCAGGACTGGCATGTGGGATCTGAAGGCAGACACGTCCAAGGTGCAGATTTGGCATAGGGCACCTGGGTGCAGATGGTAGAAGTCGGCGACAAGGTCGGGGGCCTGGACATTGCCTTCGTTCTCCCATGAATTCTCTTCGTAGCCATAACCTTTCCATTTGATAAGGAATTGTAGTCAATTTGCTCTCATCCAGCTGTTGAGTACTTGTTCGACTTCGAAGTGTTCCTCTTCATCGACGAGAATCGGCTGCAGTGGAAGGGGCTGCCACCTACCCGGGATGGGGTGAGTTTAATGATGGGGAAGACTGGGTGAAGATGGCTCAAGGTCTTCGGGAGACGAAGTTGGTATGCATGAGACCCCACTCATTCCTCCACGAGGTAGGGGCCAAGTTGTCTGTGCACTAGTTTCTTGGATGGCTGATTAGTGTGAATGTCGCTAGCATCGAGGTACACCTTGTCGCCCAGGACGAATGTCGGTGTTGGCTGGCGCCTATGGTTGTAATAAGTTGCCATATCGTCCTTTGCCTTTACCAGGGCCGCCTTTGCTTCCGAAAGTGCTCCCTCCATCCACTCCTTGAACTCATTTACAGACTCGAGGCACGATGGGGGTTGGTGTGGTTCAAATCCCATCCACGGGTGTCTACCCATGTCCAGCAAGAAGGGGGACTCACAGGTCGAGGTGTGAATGTGGTTATTGTACTGGAATTCGGCTAGGGGTAGGAGGTCATCCCAGTTGTCTTGCCTCTTGTTGACGAAGAGGTGCAGGTACTGTTCCAGTTCTTGGTTCACCCGTTTGGTCTGACCATTTGTCTGCAGGTGGTAGGCCGTAGAGGCTGCCAAGCGAATGCCTAGTAAGCGGTAGAGCTCCCGTGTGAACTCGTGGACAAACTGCACCCTTCAGTTGGACACCACCACCCTCGGCAACCTGTGCAGCTTCCAAATGTGGTGTAGGAAGAGTCGTGCTGCTCCGGCCGCTGTTACTGTTGTGTGGGTCAGTATGAAGTGTGCCCGTTTTGATACCGAGTCTATCACATTCATCATGGCATCGTACCCGTGCACATCGGGGAGCTCCACTATGAAGTCTACACTTATGGTATCCCACTGTGTCTCGGGGATCAGGAGCGGGTGGAGTTCCCCGACCGGTCGTTGTCTCTGGACCTTTGTTTGTAGGCACAGGTCGCACGTCTTGGTGTACTCGCCGATGTATCGAGACATGTGAGGCCACCAGTAGTTTCAGGAGACGAGTTCGAGGGTCTTCCAGCAACTGGGATGCCCGGCCACCTTGGAGTCATGGTGATGGGCTACGATCTGTCACCAGAGGCCTTCCATGTCTGGAACTTATACCTTGCCTCGGAAGGTCAACAACCCATCAGCCTCTGCCCATTTGTCCAAAACCAACAACCTCCCTCCTGATTCCCGCAGTTTCCTCACCGCCTCTGCCACTTTGTCCTCTAGTCTCCCTCCAGTCAGCACCCTCTTCAGTTCTCGGGCAATCCCCCGCTCTTCCCCTTCCAGCACCACTCCTTCTAGGGCCTGTATCGCGAACAGCTCCAGTCGGAGCAAGACTAGGTCTCTATTGTTGCCAACACCCGATCCATGGTCTGACTGACACGAAAGCACATCGGACTTCCCCATCGCTACTCCCGGTCTGTGCCGCAGGTCAAAGTTGAAATGTGAGAGGTAGAGGGACCAGTGGGCTTGTCGCTGGTTCAACTTCTTCGAGGATCGGAAGTACTCTAGGTTCTTGTGGTCGGTCCAGATCTTGATGCGGTGTTCAGCGCCCTCCAAGAAGTGTCTCCACTCCTCCAATGCCCGGATGATAGTGAGCATCTCCTTATCGTGGATCTCATAGTTCCTCTCCACTGGGGAGAGGCTTTTTGAGTAAAAGGCAATTGGGTGCCACTTGCCATCCTTGCACGACTGCTGCAAAAGGACCACCCCTGTGGCTATGTCAGAGCTGTCTGCTTCCACTTGGTAAGGGCAGGTATCGTCGATGAACCCGAGGATGGGCGCCATCGTGAACTTTGTCTTGAGCCATTTGAAGGCTGTCCATTCCTCATCTCCCCCTTCCACTTTGCATCCTTCTTCACAAGTTCAAACAATGGCCTGGCATGGTGCGAGAATCTCTCAATGAACCTCTGATAGAAATTGGTGAAGCCCAGGAAGGCTTGCACCTCTTTTCAGTTTGAAGGAGTTGGCCAACCCATGACTCCTTCCACCTTGACGGGGTCCATTTCCACCTTGCCATGAGATATAATGAGGCCCAAGTACTCGATCCTGTCCGTTCAAACTCACACTTCTCTGGCCAAAGATAGAGTTTGTGGACCCTTAGTTGTTCAAGGACCTCCTAAACAACTTGTCGATGCTCTTTGAGAGTCTCGGTGAAGACGAGGATGTCATCCAGGTACACACACACGTGTCCCTCCATTATAAGGTCCTGAAAGATGTCGTTCATCATGGTCTGGAACGTCGCAGGGCTATTAGTGAGGCTGAAGAACATGACAAGGGGCTCGAACAGTCCCCGGTTCATGCGGAATGCTGCTTTCCACTCATCTCCCTCCTTAATCTTTACATTATTGAACCCCCATCGCACATCCAACTTGGTGAAGTACTTGGCTCCTTGAAGTTGTGCAATGAGCTCTGAGATGATGGAAAGGGGGTACCAGTTCTTCACCGTCATCGCATTGAGTACCCGATAGTCCTGGACCAGTCGAAGGGAGCCATCCTTTTTCTTGATAAAAAACATGGGGCTTCCCATGGGGGATTTCAAGGGGCAGATGTGTCCCATATGTAGGTTCTCCCGTAAGAACTCATCCAGTTCTCGCTGTTCGCTTGGAGAGAGAGGGTATACTTTACAAGCCGAGAGTTTTGCTCCGGGCTCCAGTTCGATCACATGGTCCCACGTCCTCTGCTGAGGGAGAGAATCGAAGGACTCCTTTGCGAAGAGGTCATTAAAGTCTTGGAGATAGGGTGGGATCGTCCCTTTCTCTTTGGGGGGGGTGCTCCGGAGGGCCCATTTGGCCAATTTCTGTGCAGTTGTGGCAGCCACAATGGTAGCGATTGGAACATCTGGGGGGGCCACGGTCACGAAAAGGCGATCACCTGGTTCGAGGAAGGGCACACTGTCGTCGATACCTTTGCAGTCTTCTGACTCATCGGTCATCATGCCTGGCAAGGGGCCGGTCCAAAGAGTCCAAACTACCATTTTCTCCCGACATTCTTTCTCTAGCTTAACCCAGCAGGTGTGGCATTGGGCAGAGCACTGGCTTAGCATGACTTCTTGCATACGCCAGTTGACTTCAGGGTTATGATTGCAGAGCCAGGGATAGCCAAGGATCATGTTGTGCTTCCCCAGATTGGTCACAGCAAACATGGCCCGTTCCGAGTGGTCTCCATAGTGTAAGATTACATCAACAACGTGTCAGATTGCTCCTCCCTCATTTGGGGTACCGTCAACATTGTACACTGGTGCGGGTTGAGTTAATAGGCGCAAGTTCAATCTTTCGGCAACTGCAAACTTCCAGTCTATGAACAGTCCCGTAGCTCCGCTGTCTAGTAGGGCGGTTATCCCCTTAACCTCGGCGGTGTCGGTAGTCTGTATCTCTACCTTGAGGTTTAGCAAGTTTGGCGAGGGAGTGGAAGCCACCATGTAATGTTTCAGGAGACTGCGTTCCCAATGTTTCAACCTAGGAAGGGGGAGTGGTAGTTTTGCTGGAATCGGTTTGGGAGTGTCTGTATCGCTTACGGCTGAGGCATTATCATCTGAATCCCAAGTTGTATTCTCCGTATCAGAGTCTATAGACAAAGCAGCAAAGCGATTAAACAAGGGCAGTGAGGGCACATCCTTCACTTGCTGCCTTAGGCAAAATCCCCTGAATCCACGTCTTCAACCTCCCCAGCTTCATCGGTATCTCGAATGTCCACGGAGACCATCCAGTACTCTAGCATCTCTTCATGCTCTTTTGCCGTCATGAAATGCACATCATATGCCTGAGGGCATTCTCGGGCAAAGTGGCCGGCCTTGCCACATCATCAGCACGTGAGCGGCAGAGGATACCACTGCCTAGTTGTGTCGACGTCCATTGGCATGGGCCCAAGGGGTGGCATTGGGGGAATAAGGGCCGATGATGTTCTAGGGGGAGTGGGCATTGCTTGCTTGGTCGAGGGTTCGACGGGTTTTCGGCTAGGCTGTGGCATGGAGGTGTGTAGTGATGGGAATCGAGGCCCCTGAAAGGCTTCATTTGCTGCATGTGTGAGAGCCACCGCTCGCGCTGCAGTGTACCATGCCAAGATGTCATCATCCTTTGGTCTCCAACTTTAGATAGTGGGGTCGAGGCCTCGCCGGAACTTCATGATGATGGACCATCCATCCAAGTATTTGGCCTTTCTGACTAGGTCTTCAAATTGGTCAATATACTTGTCGACCGAACACTTGCCTTGGTGGTACTGGCATGACTCTAATTGGTTTGCTGCCTCAGTGGCCTCGTGCAGGGGGTAGAAGTGTTCCCGAAAGGCTTCCACAAAGGCCTTCCAGTTGGTGTAGAGTGGCCTGCCTGTTGGCATAGAGCAGCCTGCCTGTTTTTGCTTCATGTGTGAACACTTGGCTGGAGAAGGTCGCTGCTCTCCCTGTCTTCATAAAGGACAGTGCCCAGAGGATCTAAGACTGCTCATCGGAGAAATCGGCAGCACAGACGCTGAGGTACAAGGTGCAAGACTGCATGAACACACGCCCATGCAAATGGTCACCATCAAACTCGGAGGGCTTGGCAGGTTCTACCATTCGTTTCACGGGCTGCCAAACACAGGTCTGGAGGCCTGCCACTAGATTTGTCGTGGTCGCCTGCAGCGCATTCAGCCTCATCTCTAGATCCTGCTTCTCTCTTCTTTCTCTTAGTAACTCCTGTTCTATACCAGCCAGTCGGTCTAATAACTCCTGGGCCAACGGCAAGTCTATGGAGAATAAGGGTTTTTTGTAAGTGAATGAGGAGGGGCTGCCGCTGTCGCTATTTCTGAAGAAATTCGATTTGGAGTCGTACAAAGGGGCAGCCGGTGCTTGAAGGAGAGAGTTTTCTACTGTAAGGGCAACCTAAGCAGGTGTTCTACCCTGGGGCAGCACACTGGTGAAGGGGGATCCAAAGGTCTAGTATGGTACCTAATACATAGGGACTAGCCTACCTGGCAAAGGGGGATCCAAAGAGAAAACTCTAGGGAACCCTTTGCCCACTGACTACTGTATATAAGTACCATCGCTATGGCACTCCGCGCTTTACCGGGCATCACCTTCTGTACTGACCAGGAAGTTCCGCCAGGGCCTCGACACTGAGAACAAACAATGAAAGGAGAGCCAAGGGTTATAGTTGACGCTTCTGAAGGGTACTCGCCAACAGGGATGATGGTTTGGTGCATGGTATGCTCGGTACTGCTATGAGTGGGTAGAACGGATCTTGGTTGATGGGTGTGGAATATGGGTGGGATGACACTGGTTGGGATTCATGATCGGGGGTTCCCCTGACACCAGCATCATCTAAATGACAGATTTGTTTATTTGAAATCTATATCTTTGGCCACTAAACCAACCATCTGGATTGAGGTAAATGTCATTTCTACTACCGGTGTGATGCCTTGTGCAAATATCAAGGCCATTTCTACAACTTCGGCATCCTGTTAAGTCTTGGTAATGCCAATAATGCAGACAGGAGTCAGTCAAGTCTTGCAGACTGTTTGAGGTAGCTAGGCTTCAACATGCTTATGCATTGCACCCTGCTGTTCCATGCGTGCCACTGATTTGGACAGAAGAAAGACCCAGGAAGATGCCAAGAGTGTCAGCCCAAGTAAAGGAATTTAGACAGAGGAAAGGTAGGCATGGGGATGCAACCAAGTTGATATTCAGAGTGAGGAACTATCTACATACATCCGCTACTTATATAGGTTAAGAAGCAAGATGTGGAACAGGGTGGCATAAGGAATGGAAACAATAAGGTATGAAAGATCATGTGGAGGTATTGTCTACAGTGATCAAGAATAGAATAAGAAATGTAAGCGAGGATAGAATAATGGAATATGGCTGAGAATAAGATAATGAGGGAGTGGAAAGAATAGAACAATGGAAAAATGACCAAAGATAAAACAATAAGGCCATGTCTGAATCGCAAGTGAAATAATAGTGTCCAGAGGGGAATGGGTAAATGGATGGGTGGAGGGTGTGAGAATAATTGAAGATAGAAGGGATGGGAAGAGAGGAGGGTTCCAGATAATGTATCGAATATACCAGGTCAAGATCACATATGAATGAGGGATGGTAAGGGTAAGGGTCGGTCGGTCGGTATTACCAAATGAGCTGGGGCTCGGTATCATAGACTTGACACATCTGGTGGTATCCTTGATTCTACCTGATTTGTTTCTTTGACTGTTACTCTACCAAAGCTTACTTGAGCAACAGGTCCATTGCTCTAGGATTTTCTTGCCGGTGAGTTGTATACTAGAGCCTATCCGCTGATGCTGAAGACCTGTTAAGTACACAACACCAAGCTTTGGTTCACTTGACCATACCAGCTGAACAATCTTCACCATCTAATCCTACACACAGGTGACAAGTCATTCTTCACTAGTACATGGTCTTGGCTTGGTACATTCAGTTTGTCACTCAGTTAATTCCTGTCAAGTCCACAATACCGAGTTCTGGTTTACTTGGCAGTACCACCCAAATTTTTATTGATTTTTACTGATTAATCCCACACACCAGTAACAAGTCACTCCTCACTAGTATGTGGTCTCGGCTTGGTACATTCAGCACATCATTAGGTTCACCCTCCTCATCCCATCCCCTATATTCTTTATTATTCTTTCATTCCCCATCCTTTTCCTTACCTGTTTCCCTTTAGGATGTTTGCTATTTACTTATTATTTGATCACAGCCCTATTGTTTCATATTTGGCCACTTTCTATTGTTCTATTTTCATCCACTCTCCCATTATTTTATTCTCGGCCATATCTCATTATTCTATTCTCGCTTATATTCATTATTCTATTCTTGATCATTGTGGACAATACCTCCACATGCTCTGCATACCTTATTGTTCTCTATTCCTTATACCACCCTGATTCCACATCTCACTTCTTAACCTATATAAGTAGCAAATGTATGTAGATAGTTCTTCATTCTGAATATCAACTTGGTTTATGCCTTCTCATCTTCCTTCTCCTGTCTGAAGTCCTCTACTCAGGCTGACACTCTTGGCACTCTCCTGAGTTTCCTCTCTGTTTCAAATTAGTGGCATATATGGAAAGTAGGGCACAATGCATGAGTATGTTGAGCTAAGCCACTCCAATTGGTCTGCAGGACTTGGGTTATTCCCACCAGCATTGTGAAGTTGGCACTATTGCAATAGTGCTTGGTCCATGCATCATTGGCAGTACCAGTGCCTGATAGTATGTGTATTCAGAATCACACTACTTCCCGTGTTTTTCACTTCTCATGATCATGCCCCTACAAACTAGATCTTTGACCCATGCTGAAGACAACCCACTTGTCAGGATTTGGGAACTGACAAGCTTCAGGACTGCCAAAAGGTCAGGTGGACAATGGCCAAGTCCTGCAGGCCAAGAGTAGTGGCGTTGGCTTCAACGTACTCATGCATTGTGCCCTACTTGCTGTGCATGCCACTGGTTTGCAACAGATGGATACTCAGAAGGATACTGATGATGCCAGCCCAAGTCGCGGACTTTAACAGAGGGGATGAAGGTAGAAGGGCCTAAGCCTAGTTGATACCCAGAATGAGGAGGTATGTACATGCATGTCCTACTTATATAGGTTAAGAAGTGACATGTGGAATAAGGAATGTGGAACAATAAGGTATGCAGGGCATGTGGGTATTGTCCACAACAAGTCTAATTAGAATGAAGGAATGTAAACGGGGATGAGACGATGAAAATAGAATAATAGGAATATGGCCAAGGATAGGACAATAGGAAGTGACCGACTATAAAACAAGGGGGTTGTAGCCAAAGATAGGACAAGGATAAGATGTCCCAAGGTAAGATGGGTTGGGGATTAAGGGGCAGACAGAGTGAGGTTAATGGTCTGTGGGTGAGGGGTGAGAAAGAGTGGACAAAGGATGGGGATGTGGAGTGTTAAATCCACGTGTCAGCGCTTAGCTAGAGGCTTCCGGAAGGGTTTCTGGAGGGTTCTGAATGGTTTCTGAAGAGGGGTTTGTACTCCAGGGATGGAGGGACTAGGGGTTGTGGACTTGGGATTGGAATTGGAATGGGGACAGAAAGACAGGAAGTGCCAGGGGTCTTTGGAACTGTTCACAGTATAGGGTGGTACGAGTGGTTTGAGGTCACAGGGACTTGGCTTCAACTTATGTGTTGTGCGCTCCTCGATCGTCTGTCCCTAATTTCAGAAAGTCGGAAAGTTTACCAGAACTTAATCGGAAACTACGATGCAGAATTAAGTCGATATTTGTACTGGCGAATAGTCCAGTCGACTGGTGACTTATATACATATATCTAGTCTTGTACTATCTTTTACTGAGTAAAGACAAGGGGGGGAAGAGAGTACAAGAGGCAATATAAAACAAAGAACAAAGGAGTGAGGTATGCAATGATCCTGCACATCGTCTATCAAAGGAGCGGAACCTTGACTTTGGGATCTTCGGAGGTTTGGAAATGCGGAACCTGGGATTGATGCATCGGAAATCCGGAAAGCAGTTATCCAGGCTTTGAGTGATTGGAAAGGTCCCAGAAATGGTGCAGGTGGTTGTGGTGTTTAATGTGGGTTTATTTGGCAGCATGGGCCATAACAGTATCCCTCCACTAGGACCGAGCCCTCGAGGTCCTAAGCTTAAATGGAGTGGTAATTAAGACGGACATTACTGTGGGAGTTTCTTGACTGTTTCCTTAGATACTTTGATCGATAAGTGCTGATGGTTTGTTTGTCTATAAAAGGGGGTGTTTGCAGAACTGGAAGGGGCCTTTCCTCAATGGAGAACATGGATCCTCGTCCCTCGGGAAGTTTTGGAATTCTTTCCCATTTTTTTCCTCTCTGGGGCGTCATCGGGGGAATCTGACAGGAGTCTTGAGGACGAAGTGTGATGCCTGCAGGGCATTGATGCTGATGTGGTGATGTTACGGGCTCATGCTGTCGTGATTTGTGATTCCCTTGGTTTCTTCAAATTTGTTTGATTTCTCCCTTCTTTAACCTCTCCATAGTGCAGGGGTAATTCCTAGATCTGTTCCCATCCAGGAACCACCCTCGTGGTTGTTCAGGATGGGGCGTTGTTCCCGGTGGTCTGGTGGCAGGGGCAGATGGTCCAGAAGCTTTTGATCGGATTTCCGCATTTTTGGCCTGTCTGGATGCATTCCAGGCAAAATCGAGCTATTTCCAGGGTCTTCTCGAGGCACTTGACCGCTGTCTATTGCGAATTGTCGAGTTTTTGGAACTGCATTTGGGGGAGGTCACACTGGCTCGGAATCTTGTTGATGCATTGTCGTCCTTGATAAATCAGGCAGGGGGTAGTCCCCGTTATCAGTTCTCGGGTGGTGTTTGTTCTTTAGAGACCAGGGAGGTGTTGGGTGAGTCTGTTGAGTGACTCAGTTATGAGAAGTGGATGCTTGGTGTGAGGGGTCCATTGAGTGGTTCGGGGAAGTGAGGTTAGGGGGGTGAGCCTCTGGGGCTGGTTCAAGTTGGAACTGTTTTGTGCTTTGATCGGGTTGGTTCCAATCAGAACCTGGGGCATTCCATGTTCATAATGAATGGATTGTTTTTGTATAATTGGGTCATGAGTGTGATCGTAGACGGCATTGAGGTGGTTTATGAGGAGAAGTGTTAGGGCTTCAACCAATGTGGTTTGTTTTCTGGGCATTCTTCCTCCCCCTGGGGTAGACATCTCCTTGTCTGCCCAACTCCGTGTAGTGGTCATGGTGTCATGGTGGTTGTGATGATCGTGGTGTTTGTGGTAGTTGTGCTGATCATGGTGTTCTTGGTGTTTATTCATTGGATTGTCGCTTAAATGGCGGCGGTGTTGTCGGGATTCGGTGAATGTCCTGCAATTTGAGTCTTGGTTGAATTGTGTTGATTAGTTTAGTTCATATTAATATTCTAACAAGAAGGGTTCTAGTTCTAAGAGAATCTACATGTGGTACCATTTGTCTAAGGGATGGTATGGGATTCTGCAGTGTTCAGGGTTCTTCCTGAGTGGAGTTTTTTGGAGGGTCGGATTGAGCGCTGAGTGAAGACTGCTGGCTCCATATTGCCAAGAATCAGTTAGGATGATCTAAACAAGTAGTACTCAATGCCCTGTTGATCAACGGATTGTAGTGGGTGAGCATATGGTCCTTGTTCTTAATTACTGTGATGGGGGATAATGATTGGTAGATGGACTAGCTACTGTAGTACAAAGATTTGTAGCTAAGGGATGTGTAGCTAATTTTATACGTGATTATATGCTCTTACGCAGGTGACACATGGTGGGTCGATCGTATGTAAGCGCTGGTCCAAGGAGCTGGCGGCGATGTGACCGTAGGTCGTGTAGGTCGATTGTGGGTGATCCACAATAATGGAATATATTAATACAGGTGTGAGTGCGATGGATAGTACCTATACAGTTATCCCCGCTGGGTCTGCAGCCTTGAATGACAATGAGTAGTGCTTTGACCCAATGCGGTTTGACGTCATGTGAGTGTGTCGAGTAGATATCAAATATAAGTACGGGGGGTTTTCGGTGTGAGAGACTGATGGTATTCATTGTAACTACTTT
>QLPG01018659.1:0-11452 GCA_003314385.1 Gomphus sp. MG54 | reverse complement strand
TGACTTGAACTGGAACAATAGGGAGTGGCCGAATATAAAACAATGGGGTTGCGTCCGAGGATAATACAAGGACGGGGGGTCCCGAGGTGAAACAAACCGAGGAGTGCAGATGGCGAATGTGCTGAGCCGGGACCGGCGCACCAAGTGTTATGCAGGCAACGCGGGCACTTGGTCGTGGATATGGGATGTTTGCTCGGTCGGCACTGCCGGCGGATGGGTCTTGGTACGTGGACTTGACAATTGAACTTGAAAACAGAAAGCAGAAGCTGAATTGCGAGTTGAATGAGTGAATTGGAATTGAGGATTGTTTTTTTGAACTTGAGACAGAGTGAATGGAACTGAAATGCGAGAGTGATAATGAACGGAATGAGCGAGAGTGAACGGAAGAGAAACTGTGAGGTGCTTATGGAATGGGTAATGGTCCAGATTTATCTGGATATGACTTGTGAAAGTCTTGAACGAGTTCCGAAGTGTGGTTGAGTTCTGTTGCAAGGAGCCATGAAGTTTCTTCATCTGTGCCCTCATATCCTGCCCACTGCACTAAGTACAACAGCCTACAGGCTGTACGTCTATTATCGATTTTCAAGTCAAGGATGTCAGATATCTCGAATTCAGGTTCACCGTCAATTATGACTGGGGGCGGAGGAGGCTGAATGCAATTAGGAATGGGATTAGGAGTGGCTGGCTCAAGCATTGAAACGTGGAATACAGGATGTACTGCATTCATGTAGCCTGGGAGTTTCAGAGTAACAGAGTGATTACCGGGATGTGCAATGATTTCAAATGGACCCAAAAACTTCTCAGCTAGCTTTTTCATGGGACGAGTAGTCCTGAGAAATTTGGCTTTGATCAACGCGAGACTGCCAATGGCAAAGTCTGGAGATGGGAGTCGTTTGGCGTCAGCTAAGGATTGGTACATTTGTTAAGCATCGAGGATGTTGGTTCGAAGTTGCTGGTGCAACTCGTCCAGGTTGACAATGAAGTCTTGCGCTCGTGATGAAGCAAGGTTGCATTCAGGATGGATGGTGAGATTGGGATGATAGCCTTTGTTGGCAAAGAAAGGCAAGATTCCAGTGGTGGCACTGGGAGCGTTGTTATAGGCAAACTCTGCAAGGGGTAATAGCGGGGCCCAGTTGTCTTGTTGATAGCTGCAATAGACGCAGAGGTACTGTTCTAATGTCTGATTAGTACACTCGGTCTGGCCATCGCCTTCTAGGTGATAGCCTGAGGTGAAGTGCAACTTCATGTCAAGGGCCTTCCCGAGAGAATGCCAGAAGTTGGACACAAATTCCAAGTCTCTATCTGAAGTGACGTGAGAAGGAATGCCATGTTTGGAGGATACGTGAAGTACGAAGAGTTCTGTGAGCTGAGAGGAAGTGATAGTGATGGAAGTAGGAATGAAGATAGACTGTTTGGTGAAGCGGTCGACTATGACTAGGATGGCCGTGAATCCCAAGGATGCAGGGAGCTGCTCAATGAAGTCCATAGATACTGAGTTCCAGGTTTTGTCTGGCACTGGAAGCTGTTTGAGTAATCCATATGGCTTGTGACATTGTGATTTATTCTGCATACATGTCATGCAGGACTTGCGCAGTAGTCTTTAACGAATGAGTGCATGCCAGGCCAATTGTAGTCACATCTGACGAGGTCTATGGTGTTGTTAATTCTGAAGTGTCCAGAAAGAATGTGATCATGCTTATGTTGTAACATGTGTAAGCGTAAGTCTTGGGCCTCGGGAACATAGATTCAATTGTCGAATAGCAACAGACCATTGGAATTAGTCTGCCACTTTGGGTCATCATTATTTGCAAGGTGTTTCTGGGCTAAAGAGTCGGAGGGAAGATGGAGTCTGATGTCGTTCAGGATACGCTCGGTGTCCATAAGAGTCAAGGCCCTCAGTACTAGTTCGACGAGGCTTGTGGCTCGAAGGGACGTGGTCAACTGATGTTGAGAGAAGATGGGTTGAAGGATCTGGGGATTAATGGTGATGTAGTCACTCATCCCCTCCTTAAGGTAGATGTCCCACCATCTCGTGAGAGAATCAGGCTTAGTGCCCAAACGACCTGGTCTGAAATGGATGACAAGATTAAACTGAGAGAGGTATTCCGACCACCTAGCTTGACGTCTAGTCAACAACTTGGTCGTACAAAAGTACTCCAAGTTCTTATGATTGGTGATGACATTGACAGGGTTGCCGGAACATTCTAAGTAATGACGCCATTTTTGAAAAGCTTCGAAAATTGCGAGCAGTTCTTTGTCGTGAACATCGTAATTGAGTTCTGGAGAGGTCAAAGTTCGGAAATGAAATGTGACAGGATGAAGCTTGCCATCTGGGGAGTGTTGGGAGAGTATAGCTGCTAAAGCATAATCTGATGCATCTGTCTCCACAATCAAGGGAAAATCAGGAGTCCAATGAGTTAAAATGGGGGCAGACGTGAATGCCAATTTCAGCTTATTAAACACATCTCTACACTCCTTGCTCCAGTTCCAACCAGACCTTTGCAAGTGAGTCGAGTAAGAGGAGTTGTAATAGAGGAATAGTTGAAAATGAATCTCTGATAGAAGTTTGCAAATCGGAGGAATGATTGAACGTCCTTGACTTTACATGGCTTGGGCCATTGAGTGATGCATTTGACTTTGTCTTCTGCCATTGTAAGACCCTCAGGTGAGAGGATATATCTGAGGTATTTGACAGACGTTTGGTGGAAGGAACATTTGTCTTCTCGAGCATACAAGTTGTGTTTGCGTAATTGTCGTAGAACTTCGTGAATGTGTTCGATATGCGAGGATTCATAATTGGAATAGATGAGGGTGTCATCCAAATAGACTATGGTGAAGTTGTCTAAAAGGTTGCCAAAAATGTCGTTCATGAAGCACTGAAATGCAGCAGGGGCGTTAGAAAGTCTGAAAGGCATGACAAGCCACTCAAAGGATCCATAATGTGTCCTAAAGGCTGTCTTCCATTCATCCCCTTCTGCAATTCGAACGAGTTGATAGGCATATCTGAGGTCAATTTTAGTGTATATACGAGCTTTCTTGGGGGCATCTAAGAGGTCGGAAATAAGGGGAAGTGGATAATGGTCCTTCTTCATAATTCTGTTTAGACTATGAAAGTCTACACAGAGCTGCAGGGAGCTGTCCTTCTTGTGTACAAATAGTACTGGTGCACCGTGTGGCAAATGTGAGGGTTGAATAAAGCCCATGTTGAGATGTTCGTCGATGAAGTCTCGCAGTGATTGGAGTTTGGATACTGAGAGGGAGTAAATGGGACCAAGAGGGGGCAAAGTGCCATCCTCAAGGTTGATCTTGAGATCGTAGGGTCTGTGAGGAGCTAAAGAATTACCGTGCTGTTTACTAAAGACATCAGCGAAGTCATGATAGAATTCTGGAACATGCTGTTTAATGCTATCCAGGTTGTCTGAAGAGTCAACCATAGTGGAGCCTCAAGCGTACTTGTCAAGATCCACAAGGTTGAGTTGAAAGGCCTGCGAACCTTCTAGTTTTCAGGTGCAAACAAACACTTCTGCATTAACTAGGGCTATTTGCGGAGCCTCCAACTTCGGCAATGGTGATGGATTGCTAGAAAGTGGGGTGCTGGACTGTGAAGCAGTGGTTGAGGCCTGAGGTGGTGGAACGATGGTCGGTTTCGTAGAATTGAAGGTTATACTGCCCAATACCCAGTCAATCGATGGATTGTAGCAGGTGAGCCAGTTGAAGCCAAGTACTGCGGAGCAACTGCCATCTAACATTGTCACATAGAAGGTGACATTCTGAAGTTTGCCGGTCGGAAATCAGATCAGAATTGTCGTAGTCTGAGTAATGACAGAGTTAGTAGAACCATCAAATAATTTCAATGGAATAGCAGGAACTGAATTAGTAGGCAAAGAATATTTCTGCATAATTTGTGATTCAATAAAGCAGTCTGAAGAACCACAATCTAAGAGCGTAACAAGAGGAAGTTCGGAAATAAGAGAGCAAGACAGATTAAATATAAGCGAAGTTTTCGAAGTTTCAGAAGTAGAAGATACATGAGAAATAGCAGAATTAGAAGAAAGGGCATTCATGAACAGCACATGAGAGAGGCTAACACAATCCTCAGCTCATGCATTTCTGAGGTTGCAGCTCATTTTTTCGACTCTGATGCCGTGTTTTCTTTGGCATTGGTGTCAGATGTGCTTGCCTTGGTTGCACGTGCTTTGGTTGTTTTCTTATTGTTGGAGTTGTTAGATTTGTTGTTAGAAGAAGAGGTCGATGAAGATTGGGAATTGGATTTGGGGCAGTCCTTGACCATGTGACCTTTTGAAGCACACAAGAGACAAAGCCCTGCGTCGATTCGCCTTTGACATTCTTCAGGCAATAGCTTCCCATCTTTTCCAAACTTGGATGCAATGTCGTTAGCATTGTTGTTATTATTGGAAGACTTATTGTTGCCGTTCTTCTTCCCCCCTTCTTACTTTTCTTGTTGTTCAAGTTGTTGGAGTTGGAAGAAGACTGATGGTTGTTGTTGGAGTTGGAGTTGGATTTGGACGAGGACCCGTTCAGCTTTCAAGGATTTCTGAAGTTGTCGAACTCCTTGCATTCCCAGTATCTGCAGTTGGGCTCAAGTGAATATTGTCTGAGTCCAGCGAGAGTTTTGAAATGAGGGAAGTTAAGGAGGCTGTCCTTGATACGTCTAGCTAACCTCTTGTAAGCCGCATGTGCGAGGGTGGCATCATTCCACTGAGTATGAGTGGAAGCTCTGGCAAAGTCGATGAAGGGTTGTGCCGCACGATTGTTGTCCTTTATAACTATCTTTCTGAGCTCAATTTATGCTTGCACAGCACTGTTGAATGGGCCGAAGTTGGTCTCCAGCTCTTGATGAAAGTCCCTCCAGACCTTAAGCCAACTAGGCTCAGGCTGGATCTCGCCAAGAATCATGGGTTCAAAGTACTGGAGCGCGGGGCCAGTGAGGTACAAGATGGCATATTGGACCTTTGACGCATCCATCAAGAATGCAGATGGACGGTCTCAAAAGTTCAGTGCACATTGTAAAAAGAATGTGTGCAGCTTAGCTTGGTCTGTTCCATCGTAAACCTTGGGCTCGCAAACCTTGGCATGGTGGCCAGGGTTTGTAGAAGGTCTAGGAAGCTGTTGAGCTAGTCGATC
The DNA here is from genome assembly GCA_003314385.1 of Gomphus sp. MG54. Lineage (NCBI taxonomy): Eukaryota > Fungi > Basidiomycota > Agaricomycetes > Gomphales > Gomphaceae > Gomphus > Gomphus sp. MG54. Next base: position 6,307 of record QLPG01018659.1, on the reverse strand, counting down.
AATGAGAGCTTTGACGATTTTGTCCAAACTAGATGAGGAATTAAGGGTTGAGGAATTAAGGGTTGGATTAGGATTAGAAACATGAGTGGGGTTTGGATTTGAAGCTTGAATGGGGTTCTGAATTGGTTTGTTGTTGTTGTCGTCAAGTGGGTTTTCTTCATCATCGTCCTCTGGTTCAGGAGGAGCATTCCCTCCTGATGGGCCAGCTTTGCGAATTGAAGGTTGTTCTGACAGCCATCGAAGTGAGGAAATCTCCTGCAACTGACTAGGGACTTCTACGATCAAAGGCAAACTATGAGTAGTAGAGCGGGTATTCATGATAGTCGTGATATGCGAAGATGAAATGCGATCAAGTGTGGTAGTCAGAAAATACTGTTATGATGATGATAAAGGACATAATCGTTATTATATTAAATCTCCCAATGGCGAGACAATTGGCGAGGTTTGGATTAGGGTTGGCTTCAACATATTGCATTGTGCCCACTTAGACTGCATGGTCCCCAAATTTCATAAAAGCAAAGTAGATGGAAGCGAACAGAAGACCTTAGTCAAAATCAAGATTGATTTTCTGACTGAAGACTGAACTAATAGTACAAGATCTTTTATACTACTTTCTAATCTATTAGGAGTTGAAGGGGTTCCTATAATAGAATGAGAAAGCCGAGGAACGTGAAAAGCGACAAACAGAAATACTACATCCCAAATAATAATCTCCTCCATGACATTGTTGAGTGACGTGTCACTAAGATTCCCAATGAAGTTACCCTAAGGAACCTAATAGCAGATCAGATAGAAAAGGAGTGAATGGAATTGCAAACAGATGAAAATGAAATGAAAGATATTAAATGTAAATGAAGATGGAATGGAAAAGCGAGCATATGGAATGTGATGTAAATGAGTGGAGTGAATTCACAGGAGAACATGATGCCAAGATGGATACATGAGGTGCATATAGTGTTGGGATTTAAAAGTAATTTATTTTGTTTATTTTCATTGTTTTTCTTTATTTCTTGTGCGTATCTTTAATGTGCACGTTCTCATGTCACTCGTGTGACTCTTGTCACTGTGAATCATTTGTGACATCATTCGTAGTATAGTTTTCCCTCTTTAACATTGTATAAGTAGTTTAGTTAGTATTCTAAAGTAATTCTAGGTGGTGTCAGCCCTCCCACGACCACATTGATTGGCATGCCAGTTTGTTTTGTGATACGACTCGAGTTTATGTTGCGTATTGTGTCCTGCATTTGATGGCCTTTGTGCTTGTTGATATTGAGTCCCAGTTGTTGATTTATGTTGCCGATTTTATTTTCCAACATATAGTCTGTGGGCTGAGGGTGTAATGTTGAATAGCAAGCAAGAGCGGAGGTGGGCTGAGTGGGCTGAAATGAATAGTCGGCTTGCTGGTGTATGGTTCCTGACATTGTCCTGCATAGTTAGCTTTTCGAGAGCCATCTCAGTGTTGGTTCTTTCATCCCAAGAGCTGAAATTGATCTGTAACTCATTGATAAAACACTCCAAATTGCTGGTCCAGCAGGGTTCCATATTGGGGTTACCCATTAGGTAGGGCTCAAAACATGCCAGAGCTATTCCTTTCAGGTAGGAAACCATGTAGTTGACCTTTTGCCTATCATCAGGGAGCAAGTTAGGCTGGGTGTGAAAATTCATCCTGCAAAGGAAGATAAAACCCTTTAACTTCTTTGGGTCAGTTCCATTGAAGGGTTCTGGTTATCAAATTCTGGCAGCTTGACCATCTTGTTGGTGATTCTGGGCAGTTCTTCCAAGTTCAAGAATGGTGTTTAAAAAAGTCATTATTATTGGCTGGGTTTATGGGGGCCCTGGTCCTACAAGGTAGCCCGGCTTGCAGAGCCTGCCTGGCCTGTGGGGCTGGTCTGGCTTGGGGAGCATGCCTGGCCTGCGGCTGTTTTAGCATCTGCGTCATAATGTACCAAACCGGGTTTATCCTCTGCCAGATGGGGTTCTTGATCGTTGTTGTCATAATGTGTATATTCAATGTCATTGTCAACCACCTCTTCGATATGTGGTTCTTGCTCGAAGGAGGAGGCAAGATGCCACAGTTCGACTGTCGGCGAGGTACAGTATAACCAATCAGAAGGGGCGGGCTACCAGAGGCTTCATGCTCCCTTAGTTGATTTACTGTGAGGGTGAGCTGATTGTCATCCATGTGGGGTGTTGATCTATTATCTGGGGGAATAATCGTAAGAACTTAGGTGGCATGGAAAGCAGTGTCACTCTGATTATACTGTTATGACTAGGTAATTCCGAGAAGTTGGTCATGTCCTGCAGACCATTTGGGGTGGCTAGGCTTCAACGTGCTTATGTGTTGCATCCTGCTATTCCATGTGTGCCACTGATTTGGACAGAAGAGAGACCTGGGGAGATACCGAGAATGTCAGCCCAAGTGAAGGACTTTAGACAGAAGAAGGGCTGGCAAGGAGATGCAAACCAAGTTGATATTCAGAGTGAGGAACTATCTAAACATGTCCGCTACTCATATAGGTTAAGAAGCAGGGTGGTATAAGGAATAGAAAACAATAAGGTATGAAAGATCATGTGGAGGTATTGTCCGCAGTGATCAAGAATAGAATAAGAAATGTAGGCGAGGATAGAATAATGAAATATGGCTGAGAATAAGATAATGAGGGAGTGGAAAGAATAGAACAATGGAAAAACGGCCAAATATAAAACAATAAGGCCATGTCTGAATAGTAAGTGAAATAATAAGTGTCCAGAGGGGAACAGGTAAATGGATTGATGGAGGGTGTGAGAATAATTGAAGATAGAAGGGATGGAAAGAGAACAGGGTGCCAGATATTGTTGTTACGATGATGAAAAAGATTTAATCATAATATATTATAATCTCCCAATGGCAAGGTTATTGGCGAGGTTCGGAGTTGGGGTTGGCTTCAATGTACTTGCATTGCGTCCACTTGGATCACACGGTCCCCAAATTTCGTAATAGCGAAGAGAGACGGAAGTGAACAGAGGATCTTAGTCAAAATCAAGGTTGATTTTCTGACTGAAGACTGAACTAATAGTACAAGGCCTTTTATGCTACTTTCTAATCTATTAGGAGTCGAATAGATTCTTATAATAGAACAAGAAAGCCGAGGAACATGAAAAGCAAGAAACAGAAATACTACATCCCAATAATGATCTCCTGCATGACATTGTTGAGTGACGTATCACTCAGATTCCCAATGAAGTTACCCTAAGGACGTAATAGCAGATTTGGATATGAAGGAGTGAACGGAATTGCGAACAGATGAAAAGGAAATGAAATGTAATGAAAGATATTAAACATAAATGAGTTTGGAATGGAAAAGCAAGCATGTGGAATGTGACGTAAATGAGTGGAGTGATTTGACAGGAGCACGTGACACCAAGACAGATACATGAGGTGCATATAGTCCGTGGGCTGAGGGCGTAATGTTGAATAGCGAGCGAGGGTAGAGTTGGGCTGAGTGGGCTGAATTGAATAGTCAGCTTGCCGGCGTATGGTTCCTGACAATTGTACTGAATGTACCAGGCTGAGACTGCATATGAATAATGGATGATATGGGTAATGGTCGGTTGGTCAGTATTGCTGAGTGAGCCAGGGCTCGGTATTGTGGACTTGACAATCTATACCAATGTATATGTACTAGATGCACTCAACATAATATACCCCTACCCTACCCTACCCTACCCTACCCTACTCTTACCCTACCCTACTCTTACCCTACCCTACTCTTACACTACCCTACCCTACTCTTATCCTACTCCCTCATCTTCTGGCCTTGTGAGTTTTTTAACATTCACAAACCTGGCAGCGATCCTATGGCAGATCATATCATATGCCCAAACCCATGTATGATAGGTGTTTCCTCAGGAATAGGATCCGATGCAGGAATAGCAACCACAGAGTATATGTGTGTTGCTCTTCCACAAATGCAAATTTGCTTGCAGAGCACCTCACACACTCTGCACTAATATCCCATCTTATCTCGTCTCAGAACCCAAATATAATTCCTTCTCTGAATCACATGATGGTGCTCATTGATCCCTGCCTTATAATGTAGTTGATACATCATCCTGACCAGTCCATGAGCAATTACTTTGAATCCCTTTGCTATTTTTAATGACATCACAGGCATAAAAAACAACCTACAATGATTGTAGAAACAGAACCACAGCATTTGCTTCATATAGTTATAGATGATCACAGTGCTGTACTAAACTTATGGACGATTGATGCTGGAACAAGATAAGTGATGGTACAGCACTGTGATCCTTACCCTACCCTACCCTACCCTACTTGCAATTACTTTGAATCCCTTTGCTGTTGTTAATGACATCACAGGCATCACAAACAACCTATAATGATTGTAGAAACAGAACCGCAGCCTTTGCTTCATATAGTTATAGAGGATCACAGTGCTGTACCAAACTTATGGATGATTGATGCTGGAATAAGATAAGTGATGGTCTAGCACTGTGATCCTTACCCTACCCTACCCTACCTTACTCTTATCCTACCCCCTCGTCTTCTGGCCTTGTGAGTTCTTTGACGTTCACAAACCTGGCAGCGATCCCATGGCAGATCATATCATATGGCCAAACCCATGTATGATGGGTGTTTCCTCAGGAATAGGATCCGATGCAGGAATAGCAACCACAGAGTATATGTGTGTTGCTCTCCCACAAATGCAAATTTGCTTGCAGAGCACCTCACACACTCTGCATTAATATCCCATCTTATCTCTCTCAGAACCCAAATATAATTCCTTCTCTGAATCATATGATAGTGCTCATTGATCCCTGCCTTATAATGTAGTTGACACATCATCCTGGCCAGTCCACAAGCAATTACTTTGAATCCCTTTGCTGTTGTTAATGACATCACAGGTATAACAAACAACCTACATTGATTGTAGAAACAGAACCGCAGCATTTGCTTTATATAGTTGTAGAGGATCACAGTGCTGTACCATCGCTTATCTTGTTCCAGCATCAATCATCCATAAGTTTGGTATAGCACTGTGATCTACTCTCTGCTATGGCATTCTATACCAGAGGCTCTCAACAGTTAATCCCAAGGCAAGGTAAACCTGTGTGATATATGTGTTATAGCCCATACCCCCAACAACCCCCACAACCACCCCTCCTTATTCCGAGACCTTTCCGACCGAAAGGACGAAGGACCGTTTCCCGTAATCTCCGTTTCCGACAAAGTCCGACCTATAGTCCACTGTCCGTTTCCGATCCCGTCGCGTCCGAGACACCACCTCCGAGTCCGTCCCCGACCGGGACTCAATACTTTGATAACCGACGCGCAGGACTATCGTGTACCTCGCTCCCTTGTTTTCTCTTTTATATTGACCCCCTTGTACTTCCTTTTCCCTTGTTTTATTACCGGTAAAAGATAGTACAAGACAGTCGCATGTATATAGTCTCTCAGTCGACTAGACTGTTCGCTAGTACGAATATCATCCTAGTTCACCCATTTCCAGCTCACTCCGGTGATTTTCCTTCTCCTCTCCGAAATTAGGGACAGACGATCGAGGAGGGCGCAACACATAAGTTGAAGCCAAGTCCCTTCGACCTCGAACACCTCAGCGACCGGATTGATCTATTCCGCGACCTACCCTAAACCCCCGGCGCCTCCGTCTCCGTCCGTAGTCCGTCCGACCCCGATCTCGGTCTTCGGCCCCGTTACGGACCTTCGCACTAGCCCGGAAAACCCCTTCGGAAGTACTAGCTAAGCGCCTGACACGCGGACTTAACAATATGCCTGAGCCTGAAACCATTATTGCAGGAAATACAGACAGTCTCTTATGGCAAATGGCCCCAATTCCTGGGAGAGAATGGCAGTCATTTACAAGTTTGGAATGACCTATGATCTGTTATCTGATATAATATCTCCATTGCAACTCATATGCTCAATCCTAAGGGGTTATAAAGTCACCCAAATGCCATACTTAGCAACAAGCCATATAATTCATGTACTATTTGCTTATTATTTGCATACTATGCATACTATGCATAGTATGCATACTATGCATACTATTCATACTATGCATACTATGCATACTATGCATACTATTCATACTATGCATACTATGCATACTATTCATACTATTCATACTATTCATACTATTCATACTATTCATACTATTCATACTATTCATACTATTCATACTATTCATACTATTCATACTATGCATACTATGCATACTATGCATACTATTCATACTATGCATACTATTCATACTATTCATACTATTCATACTATTCATACTATTCATAC
>QLPG01018654.1:3731-14765 GCA_003314385.1 Gomphus sp. MG54 | reverse complement strand
AAAATTTAACCTGGATATTAGACTAACAATACCTTGGATGCTCAGCTCAAATTAATCTTACCGCTCAAGGTTTTTTCAAGGTAGGCATGAAAAAAGGCTTATTTAATAACGTCTAAGTACCTTGAAAAAACCTTGAAAAAATCTTTGCCAAGATTGAATTCAGGTCGCGGATCTATCCGTTCGGCAAGCTTAATTTCAGCTTGTGCCAGAACCGTGGTGTACCTTAGTAGGAGTGCACCATAAGCGCCTAGCGCTTCGGCTCTACAATGTACGCTGACAACAGCACCCGACTTGAGCACTCCGCTGAATGCGACTTGATCCGCCGAGGTTTTTTCCAATATCCTGCCAGTTGGAGTGTCGGATCTGTCTACTTCGATCGCGTTAAGATATTGGTTTTTGATGGTAGCAGTGAGTGAGCTGAAATCGCCAAGGACATCTGTGAAGGAGGATATGAAGTGACCAATTGCAATATTCAGCATACTGGCACCTAGTGCGCCGTTCAGCTCTGGTAAGCCAAATCTAAGCTTGGTTGACTTCACCGTTTGTCTCATCTATTATATATGAGTGCTTTGCGGATACTATAGGACCCCAAGTTTTTTCTTCTTTAGAAACACTGAGCAGCAAATAAAAGCAGTCAAAATACTAGGTTGGGAGGAAGGAAGGGTATAGACACTCACTACAGAACTAGAGAGCACACGACCGATCTTGCCAGAAGACACCCACTCTCTGGCCTAAAAAATACATGATGGTTGACTCAATCACTTGAGAGCATATATGTGAGAGTGTGCCCACCTTCTGAATTGTAAGGCTCTGCCTGCCCTGCAATCCCACCATTGACCGTAGACCGTGCCTTTGTGCTCCATCCAGTAACTGTTTCGCGGCCCGGCGGCTACCTCCGCAAGGCCATTCGATGAAGATATTCTTTCCAGCTTCGATGACGGGTAAAGCAGCTTGCAGGTGGAAGGGTGCTCTCACTGACACTACTACAAATGCAACATCTTTATCTCTTGAGATATGGGAAGTGTCTCCATGATATGGCTTCACTTCGTGCTTTGTGAGGTCAGAGTATTTTTTGGCTGACTCTGATGCAGATTCGAGAGATCGAGTAGAAACAGCGGTGAGGGTATACTTATCGGAGAGGGGAGCACGTAAGAGGGGGGCACGAGAGACGAGGCGGCCCAACCTTCTTTAGAGAGACCAACAATTCCAACGGTGATGGGTGGCATCGTGGGGTGGATGTTCTGTTTATGAAGTGGGGAGCAATTAGCTTTAATGTACAAATATATACCACATCCGATCCTATCTCAACTGATTGCTCATCGAAATCAAATCCGATCCCCCATCATTTCATTTAAATGCATCCGGAGCCCGAGCCCTAGTTAGTTTCGGAGCAATAGATACATGTACTTACAACTGTTCAATGGAATTCTACCCTGGTTTGACTTGCAATCTAGTTCACGCTTAAGTCATTCAAATGCAGTTCTCATCAACCTTGAGCAGAACATGTTAAAATAAGAAATGAGTGAGACAGGTGCCGTTATTCCGCACTTTAGCTAGTGGAACAACTCCTGAGTCTGGGATGTGTAACGCGTGCCTGAATGCGTAAGCGTCCACACATGAATGCCCAGTCAGCGGACGCATACGCATTCCACACGCGTTACACACATGACAGCTGGGTCGTCGTCCCTGATTGCCCATTGAGCATACTTGGCAATAGATTTAGGTTGTTAGCATAAGTCTCCATAGCGAAGAAATCGCTGACAACATGATAGCTTGACGTCCAAAATATGTGTGTTTTTGTTGAAGTGCCTTTGGTTGGAGAATTTTAGTTTTTTATTTTATTCTTTAACCAGTCTTTAGTGCCCTCCGTAATAAAACTGTTGGTGCGTACTTGCCTCAATTGCTCGTTCAGTCTCCATATAAGAATTTATTATTAACAGTAAGTTTCAATGGATCATATAAACAACATCGAAGGTCTGTTTGATGATTGTTACCATGTTTGATCCATCACCCGCCAAATCCCAGGGCTTTTCAGCACATGTCAGATGATCATAATATATATTTAGGAAGCTACTCGTCCAGCAGCACATGCAAAATCAGGCAAAACATTGACATCGGAATTCTATAAAAGAGTGACATTGGAAGAGCCACTTGAGATTGGGGACTCGAATTTGGTCTTTACCTTTGCAACTGGCTCGATCTTCACCTTTGTTTACCTTTGTTTCCAAGGAAGTAGACGCTGGTTCAACAAAAGTTTTTATGACAAAGCGGTTTCAGCCTCCGAAGTGGGGTTTCATGGAAATCTCCTTGACCTGATCAAATCCAGTTTCCGATTTCTAATCATATATGATAACAGGTACGCACGTCATGTTTGCGATTATCACGTACTGAGTTGGCTGCAGATGCAGGCCGCCTAACACTTTCCCCTGAACTGTGGAGGACCCTGCAGAGGTAGCTTGATGCATGCGAGAGGACCCAGAAATCTTACCTTTCCAATCTGAAACAAAATCAGAAAGAATTGAAGATTCGGCTTCTTGCGGTCGGGGTACAGTACGACGTTGCTGTTAGTTACCAATGTGGGAAACATCTTTCGACGGCATTACTGAGTTACGATTGTCCATCGCCTTCCTCTTCTCCGACTTGATGGCCTCTTGGCGACATTCATGCCTACTCGAGTTTCCCCTTTCGCAGGCTTCTTTTTTCTCTGTGGTTCTGAGCCAGTCTCGACTTTCTGAACACATGTCAATATCAAGAAGCAAGTCATACCACAGTTAAAAGACTGCAGTATGGCATTCTCTTGGGATAATGCGACACTCTACTGTTTCTGGGTGGTCCAGGCAATTGAATCTCTAGCAAGGGTCAAGGTGTAACCTATGGTTGAGTGTTGTGTGTCAGTATCTGTAGCCCAATCAGAATTGCTGTATCCAATTAACTCAGCAGAGTCATTGGATCTCTATATCATTCAATGCTCCATTTACCAGTCAGCCTTCATCTCCCATTCCTTCCCCTGCCCTTCACCCAAGTTTATAATATACATCTGATTGTGCAATTGGTGGGAGCTGTCTTGTTCTATTTATTTGGTAAGAGCATTGGTTCTGTTTCACATCCTGTCACAACCTCACCAAACTTATCTCCATCATCATTTCTGCTCAAAGCACATGGTCACTTTTCCTTTTTGAGTAAACCTCACTCTTCCACCTTTCTTAGCTACCATACTTCTGCCACCTTTTTTCAGCCATTTGATTGGAAACCCCATTCCCTATTCCCCATTATAGACATACATCATGATTGTGCTCTGATCCTGCAGCAGCTAGCACAAACCTGATTGGCATGACCTGGGCTTAGCAACCCAGTATGATTGAGAATAAACCATACAATATGGCATGAGGATAAGGTCTAATATAATATAATCTCTTTTCTGTGATCCCCTCCTTTGGTACAAGCCCTGATCAATGTGATCAAGACTGAGACATTCCAGGGTAGACTTGATCAATTGAGTCCTACTTCCAAGGACTGTGCATGCTCCTGCTCCATCTGCAGGGCAACCCTAATTGGTCTGATTGAGACTAAATATCCATGGGATCATCATTTGGGTTCACTGGATGTAGTATAATGTAGGACACTCTCAACTTCAGTCAACTCTAACGTCGATCCTGAGCAAGAGATCCAGGGCACACAATTGGGACCATATGACATATCGGAACCATATTAGGCTTGGTCTTGGAGATTGTGCACAATTGGCGGGGAAACCTTACACGTAATGGGCATGATAAACAAATTGCATCCATTTGGCGTCGGGGTGGCATAATATGTGGTGTAACGGATCAGTTACTTTTAAATCGATCCCGGTAATTGCGCGGGGTCAACAACAAACGGTGTGACGTCAGTGCTGTTTTGGGAGATATCTTCATGTGTTCAATAACCTGTGGTGGGGTAGTGTAGTTGGAGTTTTGTAATGTCCATGGCATGCTATCCTCCTAGTCCATGAGCCTCATCCTTCATATAGCCGATTCCTCGATTACGCTGCTTATTACAAGGCGACATAGATGGTCGCTGTGTGCTGCCGTAATAAGCGCGGCGCTGCGGCTTCGGGAGGCTGTGCATGAGAGATGCTCTACCTCTTAGTCCTGAACAACTGTTGAAATTCTTGTCATGCCTCAGGATCGACGAACTCAGACTTCTTTACCAGATACGAATCAAGCTCAGGCAACATCGCCACCAGGAATATATTCTGCTTTGTCCAATAACATCTTTCGTATGTTATCAATTGAAATTACAAGCTCAATGACTTTGCGCTAATTCCCATTTGCATTGAAGGTGCTGGTAGAACCGTTTCTTTGCACAATAGAGTCTATATCAACTCTCACTCAAACCCTGGTAAGTGCCAGGAGATGGTAATCCATCCTATCCTTCAGCCTAGTTCATACCAAGCTGATCTACAAACGTTACATAAAGATGATCGTCGGCAGAAGATATACGATTGGCTGGCGGGTCCTGACCCCTGGTCAAAACATGCCCGTGCTCAAAAGGAGCGACAAGAAACGACTGGATTGTGGTTTGTGGAGGGAGAAAGTTTCAAAGAATGGAAACTTAAGACCAACTCGTTCCTCTGGCTCCATGGCATCCGTGAGTTTCTACTGCGTTTTTTTAGTCCGTTTCTCTCCCTGACAGACGAGTGCAGCTGGTGCAGGAAAAACGATCCTATGGTTCGTAGACCAGTTGTTTCTAAGGATATGTGTTAACACATGTATTGATCAGTTCTACGATCATCGAAGAGATCGTTCTTCACTGTGAAACAGATCCCTCATTCGGATATGCCTATTTCTATTTCGAGTTTGGCAACATGGACATATATCCAGACATTGTTTTTCGGTCTATAATTAGGCAGCTATACTTGCAATGTGCCCACACCCCTGATGCATTGGAGAAACTATTCTCTGAGAATGCGAACGGCCTCCGATCTCCCTCTCTGGAACAATTAATTTCAACTCTGAAATCCATGATCCAGAGCTTGCACCATGCATACATTGTTTTTGATGCACTCGATGAATGCCACGGTCGTCGTGAATTTCTGAAATGTCTTAAAGAGATACACGGCTGGGGACTTGGTCCGTTACACCTGTTGGCAACAAGTCGGCAGGAGGATGATATCACGAGAGTACTGAACCCTCTTGTTTCACATGTCGTACCCATGGACGGCATCCTTGTCGACGGTGACATTCTTGTGCACGTGTCCAAAACACTGGAGGATGATTGCGAGTTTGCTGTGTTCTCTGGAGAGGAGAAGGAGAGAATCAAGGATGTTCTGACCAAGGGTGCTCGTGGAATGTAAAGTGGTCAATCCGTCTCTTCGAAAGTTGTTAATGGCTGATAGATTGGTAAGGTTTCGATGGGTAGCTTGTCAGTTATATGCACTACGAGACTGCTTTACGCATGACGACCTCATGGAGACACTGGAGTCGCTCCCAGTCGGTCTATATGAGACTTACGATCGAATTCTCTCAAACATTCGCCAGCAACACAGCCAGGGAACTCTCAGGATCTTGCAGTGGCTTACATTTTCTTCGAGAGCAATATCACTTCGAGAAGCGATCGAAATACTGGCTACCGATCCAGACTCAAAAGACGGTGATCTTTACAAACCAGGACGACGACCTCTGGATCCGCAAAAACTTCTAGCCATGTGTTCGAGTCTAGTTATCATTAGCCTCCCAGATGCCGAGAGACCTTACAGAGCCGATTTCAATAACGAGGAAGGAAACATTGACTCATATTGGGAACGCTTCCCTAGAGCTGCAGAACTCACGCTGGCTCATTTCTCCGTTCGGGAATATCTCACTTCGGACTACCTTAGCCAACAAAACAACAAAATGTGTTTCTATCACTTAAACACAAGAATCGCCAATACATCCATTGCTAGAATATGTCTTGTTTACCTGCTGCAATTCAACCAGCCTGGATGCATACACCCGGGTACCCGAGCCTCCTATCCATTATCTGAATATGCTGCCAAGCATTGGATGTACCACGCCAAGTCGGGTGATGATGAATCAGATGGTATACACAGGCTAACAATGGACCTTGTTCAAACCGATGCGGTGTATATGAATTGGCTGTCACTTTACAACCCGGATAAAGACTGGCACACATTACCTCAGAAGTCTACTTCCCTGTATTATATGTCATGGGCTGGGTTGAAAAGAGCGGTCAAAAATCTGCTGGAAGGTGGTGCAGAGGTGAACGTCCGACAAGGTAATTGGGGTAGTGCACTACAGGCAGCGTCGTTTCACGGCCATGAGAACATAGTTCGCTTACTTCTAACAAACGGAGCCGAAGTGAATATGCAAGGAGGGGAATATGGCTGTGCTTTGCAAGCGGCCTCATTTGGTGGCCACCAGGACATCGTTCGCTACCTGCTAGAGAGAGGAGCGGATATCAAAGTGGTGGGAGGAGAATTCTGGAGTGCACTGCACGCGGCCGCATTAAAAGGCCGTGAGACGATCGTTCGGCTATTAATTGACAGAGCAGCGGATGTGAACTTGCAGGGAGGATACTATGGAACCGCGCTGGAAGCGGCCTCATTTGGTGGCCACCCGGACATCGTTCGCTACCTGCTAGAGAGAGGAGCGGATATCAATGTGGTGGCAGGGAAATTCGGGAGTCCACTGCAAGCGGCGGCGTTAAAAGGCCATGAGAAGATCGTTCGGCTATTGATCGACAGAGCAGCGGATGTGAACCTGGAGGGAGGACAGTATGGAACCGCGCTGCAAGCGGCCTCATTTCGTGGCCACCCAGACATCGTTCGCTACCTGCTAGAGAGAGGAGCGCATATCAATGTGGTGGTAGGAGAATTCGGGAGTGCACTGCAAGCGGCGGCGTTAAGAGGCCATGAGACGATCGTTCGGCTATTGATCGACAGAGCAGCAGATGTGAACCTGCAGGGAGGATATTTGGCCCCCCCGCTGCAAGCGGCCTCATTTGGTGGCCACCAGGACATTGTTCGCTACCTGCTAGAGAGAGGAGCGGATATCAATGTGGTGGCAGGGGAATTCGGGAGTCCACTGCATGCGGCGGCGTTAAAAGGTCACGAGACGATCGTTCGGCTGTTGATGGACAGGGCAGTGGATGTGAACGTGCAGGGAGGAGAGTATGGCACCGCGCTGCAAGCGGCCTCATTTGGTGGGCACCAGGACATCGTTCGCTATCTGCTAGAGAGAGGAGCGGATATCAATGTGGTGGCAGGAGACTTTGGGAGTGCACTGCAGGCGGCGGCGTCAGAAGGTCACGAAACGATCGTTCGGCTATTGATCGACAAAGCAGCAGACGTGAACGTGGAGGGAGGAATGTTTGGAACAGCGCTGCAAGCGGCCTCATTTCGTGACCACCAGGGCATCGTTTGCTACCTGCTAGAGAGAGGAGCGGATATCAATGCGGTGGCAGGGAAATTCGGGAGTGCACTGCAGGCGGCGGCGTTCAATGGCCATGAGACGATCGTTCGGTTATTGATCGACAGAGCAGCAGACGTGAACGTGCAGGGAGGAGAGTATGGCACTACGCTGCAAGCCGCCTCATTTGGTGGGCACCAGGGCATCGTTCGCTATCTGCTAGAGAGAGGAGCGGATATCAATGCAAAAACAGGATACTTCGGAAGTGCACTTCAGGCTGCGGCGTTAAAAGGCCATGAGACGATCGTTCGGCTATTGATCGATAAAGCAGCAGACGTGAACGTGCAGGGAGGAGAGTATGGATCCGCGCTGCGAGCTGCTGCATTTGGTGGCCACCAGGACATCATTCGCTACCTGCTAGAGAGAGGGGCGGATATCAATGCGGTGACAGGAGACTTCGGGAGTGCACTGCAAGCGGCGGCGTTAAAAGGCCATGAGACGATCGTTCGGCTATTAATTGACAAAACAGCAGACGTCAACCTGCAGGGAGGACTGTATGGCACCACACTACAAGCGGCGGGGTTAAGAGGCCATGAGGCGATCGTCCGGCTATTAATTGACAAAACAGCAGACGTCAACCTGCAGGGAGGACTGTATGGCACCGTGCTACAAGCGGCGGCGTTAAAAGGCCATGAGATGATCGTTCGGCTATTGGTCGACAAAGGAGCGAATATGAACCTGCAGGGAGGAGAGTATGGCACTACGCTGCAAGCGGCCTCATTTGGTGGGCACCAGGGCATCGTTCGCTATCTGCTAGAGAGAGGAGCGGATATCAATGTGGTGGCAGGATACTTCGGGAGTGCACTGCAGGCGGCGGCGTCAGAAGGTCACGAGACGATCGTTCAGCTATTAATTGACAAATCAGCAGACGTGAACGTGCAGGGAGGAGAGTATGGCACCGCGCTGCAAGCGGCCTCATTTAGTGGCCACCAGGGCATTGTTCGCTATCTGCTAGAGAGAGGAGCGGATATCAATGTGGTGGCAGGATACTTCGGGAGTGCACTGCAGGCGGCGGCGTCAGAAGGTCACGAGACGATCGTTCGGCTATTGATCGACAAAGCAGCAGACGTGAACGTGGAGGGAGGAATGTTTGGAACAGCGCTGCAAGCGGCCTCATTTCGTGACCACCGGGGCATTGTTTGCTACCTGCTAGAGAGAGGAGCGAATATCAATGCGGTGGCAGGGAAATTCGGGAGTGCACTGCAGGCGGCGGCGTTCAATGGCCATGAGACGATCGTTCGGTTATTGATCGACAGAGCAGCAGACGTGAACGTGCAGGGAGGAGAGTATGGCACCGCGCTGCAAGTGGCCTCATTTTGTGGCCACCCGGACATCGTTCGCTATCTTCTGGAAAATGGAGCGGATATGAATGCTCACTCAGGAACCCACGGCACTCCGCTGGAGGCCGCAGCTTCAAATGGACATGACGGTGTCTTTCAGATGTTGCTTGTGGAGGGTGCAAGTATGAATATCCCAGGTGCACATTTTGGTACTACGCTAGAGGCAGTGGCGTCTAAGGGTAACCAGACCCTCATTCGGTTGCTGTTGGAGAAGAGTGTAGGAGTGTACATCAAAGATACCTATTATGGCAGTGCACTGCAAGCAGCAGCATTGGGAGGCCACCACGTTATCGTCCGGCTGTTGCTGGACAAGTGCACAGAAATAAATACTCAATCTGGTTGTTATGGAACTGCGTTACAAGCAGCGTCATTGGGAGGTCACGAGGCCGTCGTTCGGTCATTGCTGGAGAAATGCGCACAAGTAAACGCGCACGACGGCCATTATGGCAGTGCTTTGCTAGCGGCGTCTTCAAAAGGATCCGAGGCCATTGTGCGATTGCTGTTGGACAAAGGAATGGACATCTACGCACGGGGAGGATTTTATCGGACTGCGTTGGAGACGGCATCCAACCGAGGTCACGGTGGCATCGTTCGGCAGTTGCTGGATAGAATAGGGGGTTTCAATTCACTAGAATATGGCAGCGTGGTACAGTCGATCGTCACGCTTCAAGATGCTCATCGTCGAACGTAAATATTCAGGAACCTATGCAGGTGGTGGCGTCCCACAGGAATCTTGTGATTGGATAACTTTTCCTTGCCTATATCTATCTGATGGTCTTCAGCCAGCGCCGGGCACTCGATCTCAACACCCTCAGGAAGAGGAAGTAACAATGTCAAATGTAGATCCAGTGCAGTACAACAAACAATTGTTTATATGATTTGTGAATGCAAGAACAGTCATGAGTGCCCTGGTGTGTTAGATATGAGCAGAATAACATTTCTAATGAATGTTGCAACACTATGATATGACAAGTCTATCAGTTCCAAATATTCCAGATATATTCATAGTATATTACTACAATTTTTCTATGATTTAACAAGGCAATTCAGTGTGCATATATATGCATACTTTCATACACTTTCAGGCCAATCTCAACAAGGAGGAGCTTATATGGCTATTTGTTTCAATATGATATTCAAGACCAATTGATACTATTTTTGAGGTACTTTCCTGATTTTTATTACTATCTATTCAACTTCTATTGCCCTGCTGTCCCAGCGTATGTCCAAACTGAAGGGTATTGATTAAAAGCTGGGATAAATGGTGAGGAATGTGGGGGAATTTAACTACACTAGTTTTGTATCTGTGGGATACATATCTGTTATTTGTGAGCCCGATGTATGTGGTTTGATGGCTACATGGCCCTATTTGGCCCCATGTAAACACCGGCCTGAGGAGGTGGCAATCGGTTAGATAGTACATATTTGTTATTTGTGAGCCCGATGTATGTGGTTTGATGGCTACATGGCCCTATTTGACTCCATGTAAACACCGGCCTGAGGAGGTGGCGATCGGTTAGATAGACCATTGTAGAGGCTGCAGCTTATAGAAATATGAGGGACGGTGTTAATAACTTGTGCAACACCTGAGATCCATATCTCAACAGGTCTAGTGGCCTGAATACAATGACGAAGTGTTCCTGTCCCAATCGGGATGTCAATGACACATGTAGACATCAAAGTGTTGGTAGAGGATCAGTTGTGAGTGTAAGACTAATTTTTGTTATTGTAGCTACTTGGTATTTATACAAGAAAGTCTATGATTTGAAGCAGTAACTCTTAATCAGTGAAAATAGTGAAGTCTGCATGCGGTCAACCCCAAACAGGTTACCATGTTATTATCTCTGATGGTAACTCTATGTGAGGTTATGTGTTGGAAATGCAAACCGCAGTGCCCGAAGCCCCTGGTTAGTAAGCAGGCCATTGTTGGTCGTTTTGGGTCTTGCGCAGCCGCAAGACATTCTTTTTATTCCTTTTTCACATGATTTATTGTTCTCAAGAATTATAAGTAGTTACTGTTATGTACAGTTTTCCTCAGTGGTTTGACACCATGCAAACACTGAGGTAAGACATCATCCGATTCCCCATATTATATTCCACTCACCTGTATGCTAAAGTTAAACTTGTGGCATAGGTAAATACACAGTGGTTTGACACCATGCAAACACTGAGTTAAACTTGTCGTATGGTCTTGTTATCGTCACAGGTTATTGGGCCCTGCTCCCACTCACATATCTTAGTACTATCTC
>QLPG01018652.1:0-22467 GCA_003314385.1 Gomphus sp. MG54 | reverse complement strand
CAGCTATTACTATAGCCTACGGTAATCAGCAACATTCGAGGACCAAACATTTCGATATATGACTCTACTTTATCAGAGATACGATTAAGGGGAAGAAGATTACAATCGAATACCTCCCAACCGATCAAATGCTCGCAGATATCCTCACAAAGGGTTTACCAGGACCCAGAGTGAAGATTCTCACCGAGAAGCTCGGCATATATTGAGCTTGAGGGGGCATGTTGGGTGCAAACTAGCATCTCACCCCTGAGAGGTCAACCTCAATATATTGTATTAATATATCGATTTTGGTATCAAACAGTGTCCTTTTGAATTCTTGATTTTTCTCGATTTTATTTGTATTTTTATCCTCATTATTGAGGAAGTTATTGACTATACTGAGGAGATAAATAAATTAGCTGCCTAGAAAATTCTTCAATCCTACTGTATTTGCTCATAATCCCATCACACCGAGCCTACCCCGACAAACCAGGTCCCTCGGTGATGCCCTAGACTCCATCCCCTCGGACCGACAGTCCACTTCCTCTGACTTAGACGTTTTCACTCGATATCAAGATTCACCAATTATATATATTTCAACAAAACTTCTACTCCGTAGACCCAGGCGCATCCTCCTGGTCCGACCCGTCGTCCCTCAGACCCCCCTCATCCTCCTTCTCCTCCTCATCCTTCTTCTCCTTGTCACCCTCCTTCTCCTTCCCCTTCCAAGTATCCCTCGGAGCATTTCCCCACCGGTCATCTGTATTCTGGGACCAGTTGAACCACCGAGCCTGCTCAAGTACTCGGAGCTGGTTCATGTGCTCCAAGGCGTCGGCGATCCTCTTATTCTCATCTCCAAGGTCCCGGACCTCACGTCTCAACCCCCGTACCTCCGAGGCAACTGCTTCCCGAGAAGCCCTCGACTCGTTCATCAACTCCTTCACAAGAGCGACCCAAGGGACCTCCGAGTCCCGAGGAAGCCCCTCAACCGTCGCCTCCAGCTTCCTCTTCTTCTGTTTCGGACCCCCACCATCCTCCGAAACCACTCGCCCTCTCTTTCCCTTCTTGTCAGCCTCCTCCTCCGACTCCTCATCCTCCCCCCAACACTTCACCTTCCGACTTGCGCACAAGAGACATGAAGTCCCTTTCCCGGAAGGAGGCCAGACGCACTGCTCACCCCGGCGAGCGCAATGCTTGCAAATCCTCAGCGGGTCCGAACTCCATGCCAAACCCTCGGACGTCTGAGTGTACAATTGAGGTCGGAGGCTGATCAGCAGTCGACGACTTGACTCAAGTGGACCAAGACCCACCTTGGCCCCGTCCGCCCTCGCGCCCCTCAACTGGACGTTCTCCCAATTCTTCTGGGCCCGAGAGGCGAGCCGAGCATGTTCCTTCTCCGAAGCACGGAGGCGTTCCTTCTCCCGCTCGTTTAGTCTTGAGCTCCCCGCATCAGCGTTTGGAGTCTGCCTCCGAGTCCCGGACCCCGAAGGAACCACCGGTTCTGACCCATCCTCCGATATGGTGTATAAGTCGGAAACGATGGGGTTACTTTTGACCCTCTTCCTAGAGTTCCTGGAACCCTTCTTCGAAGATTCCCCCTTTCAGAGCTGGTCGGACTCCACACCCTCCTTGGCCTTCTCCGCCGCCTTCTTCTCCGACTTTTCTTTGGCTTCTTTTTCGGCCTTTTCCTTGGCCTCTTTTTCGGCCTTCTCCTTGGCCTCTTCTTCGGCCTTGAGCTTGGCCTCTTCCTCCGCCTTTTCCTTGGCCTCTTTTTCGGCCTTCTCCTTGGCCTCTTCTTCAGCCTTGAGCTTGGCCTCTTCCTCCGCCTTCTTCTTCGCCTCCTCGGCCTTGAGTTTGGCCTCCGCCTCCTCCTTAGCCTTTTGTTCCGCCTCCTCCTTGGCCTTACGCTCGGCCTCCCGAGCCGCTTCCTCGGCCTTTCGGGCCTCCTCCTCGGCCCTGCATTTCTTGTCCGCTCGGACCTTCTCGAGCTGGGCTAGGAGTACAGCCTCCACATCTATTTCTACGGGGGGTGTTGAGGCCATAGTTGACCGCCATGAAAAGAGGGCCCTCCTTATATACCCTATCGACGCCCAATCTTCCCACGGTAACTTCCGTCACCATTAGGCGCCAGGACCTCGAGGCTTGGTCCTAACAGGGGGGCATTGTTATATCCGCGATATAACTCCGACATCCCGGACATCCGATCCCGGGCGCTACGAAAGAACCATACCCCGAACCAAGTCCGAGCCTACATTCCCACCCCCGAGTCTGACCATCATCATTGGCCTCGGACCTCGGACATCTTCCTTTTTCGTTGAACAATAGTCTTATTGTAACACCAATGTATATTTCTCTTGTACTCTGTTTTCGTTTGTCTTATTGTTCTCTTGATCATTCCTAATTAGTTACAATAAGGATCGCATGTATAAATACCCCCAGACTTCTGTACTATACCTTAGTTCGAATATCGACTTGTATTCCCACTCACTCTTGAACTCCAAAAACTTATCTTCTCCGAACCTCCGAAATAAAGGACTGACGATCAAGGAGGGCGCAACATCAAAGTTGAAGCCAAGTCCTTACGACTCCGAACACACGACTCGGACCAACTTACATCAGCTCGGACCTGACGCGAACTCGGACGCTAACATCCATCCTGTTTGCATGGTCCCACTTAATGTGAAAATACTCTCTGCTGCTTCTTGCAGTGCCCCCAACTCTAGTCTTGACATTGCACCCCATTTCTCTGCCGGTGTTATGGCCCATGCCACCAAACAAACCCACATTAAACCCCACAACCATCTGCACCGTTTCTGGGACCTTTCCGATCGCTCAAAGACTGAACAACTGATTTCTGGATGTCCGATACATCATTCCGAGGTTCCGTGCTTCCAAACCTCCGAAGACTCCGAAGTCAAGGTTCTGCTCCTTGATAGACAATGCGCAGGATCATCGCATACCTCACTCCTTGTTCTTTGTTTTATATTGCCCCTTGTACTCTCTTCCCCCCCTTGTCTTTACTCGGTAAAAGATAGTACAAGAACTAGATACATGTATATAAGTCACCAGTCGACTGGACTATTCACCAGTAAGAATATTGACTTACTACTGTGTCGTAGTTTCCGATTAAGTTCCGGTAAACTTCTGACTCTCCGAAATTAGGGACAGACGATCGAGGAGGGCACAACACATAAGTTGAAGCCAAGTCCCTGTGACCTTGAACCACTGGTATCACCCTATACCATGAACAGTCCCAAGGCCCCTGGCATTCCTAGCTTCTGTCTGCTCCAATTCTGATCCCAATCCTGACCCTTAGTCCCCCACCCTTGGAATACGAATCCCCCCTTCAGAAACCATTCAGAACCCTCCAAAAACCCTTCCAGATGTCTCTAGCTAAGCGCCGACACGCAGATTTAACAGCCAGTGAGTGTATGTTGCCTGCATATATGTGCCCCAGACATGTGTTCTTCTGCTTCCTAACCCATAAGTGGTATGTCTCCCTATGTCTGCATGTCCTATGACCTATTTCCACCCCATAAAACCTGCTCCAGGTGCATCTGTTTCCTTTTCATCCCATGTGTATCTCTCCCTCAGTGGGTGCCTAGCATATAGGCTGCCATGTCTCAATCTGCCGTCTCTACATATATGTGTGGTACTTGTGTATGTACTTTTCCAATACTAGTAATGCTACTTTTGTTTGTTCTGGGGCTTCCTTGTCTCTAAGTTCATCTCTAAGTCCATTTCTCTATATGTATGCACTTCTCTATGCTCCCAATCCTGTGTCTCCTCCTGATTCTTCCCCAATCCCTCATCTCCTCTTTCTCTCATCTCAACAAAGAGGGGGGAAGTGACTACACCAAGATTAATCCACACATCCTCTGACCAGTCTTTACAACAGAACAACTCGCATCGTCACTTTAGGCTACCTCCCTATACTCACCAGTCATCCAAGCTGCAATGATCATGGATGTAGAACAACTCCACAAGGACATCTGAGCCTCACTCTGACAAGACCCTACAGCCTTGACCCAAATGGACAACCTCACCGATCGATGAACCATCTCTGAGGATGGACTTCTCCTCCTCGATAAAAGAATGTATTGTTGAGGTGAAAAGAATGACCAGACTGGGATTGAACCCAGGGCTATAGCGAATATAGCTATGGTGTTAACCACTACACCATCTAGTCCGCATGGGTAACCTTTCAGGATGACTCATATAATGAAGACCACTTCATGTTGAGTGACAGAGCCCTAGTTAGTTATCAGATTGTCAATACTACTCATAGAGCTCTGTGTTGCCTTAGAAATACATTACGACTCATGAGGTATGAATAGTATGTGGGATTAGACAACCCAACACGGTGATGGCAGGGAAGGTCTAATAAGACTGATAACTGACACACAGAGCAACAAGTGCCTTTGGGGCTTGTCAATATAGATGCTAAAGACAAGTATATAACAAAGTAACTACTAACCTTTGGGGCTTGTCAATATAGATGCTAAAGACAAGGCCCAAAGGTGCACAATGGTGCGTCGTTATGGGCGCTTATTTTAAGCGCCAGAGAACGCACATGCAAAAGAGAAAAGCGCAAAAGAGAACCAAAGATGCAAGTGCAAAACACAAATGCAAGGGAATAAAATCATGACCCAACATGTATGTCCCCGATCATGGAAACCTCTGACTCCAAGTTCTACAAGACAAACACAACCACCCAATCTCTGGATACTTTGGCCAGAATTGGATGTTAGAACTCATATGAAGAGACTACATCTGGCCTAAGCTCCAAGACTCCATTAAGTCCTATGTTAAATCTCACACCACTTGTATAAGGTCTAGGCACATGTAGTTGGGGGTGGCTGATGGGATTATGAGCAAATACAGTAGGATTGAAGATTTCTTTAGGCAGCTAATTTATTTATCTCCTCAGTATAGTCAATAACTCAGATGTATATTCGAAAATATACCTAATTTATTTATCTTACAAAAGAAATAAAAAGGAAATTAGCCCTGAGGCTTTGTACATAATATTATACAACTCACCTCCTCAGTATAGTCAATAACTGAGGAGGGAGGCTTTGCGCGGGTTGTGTCTTACCCGCATATACCTTGCAGCCAGCCCTTGACCCTATCGAAGGTTTGAGCCAGGCTGCCGGTTTCAAATCCAGGGAGCCGGCCACGCTAGTCGCGTCGTGCGTGGACAAGCGCCCGTAAGTAGCGTACATAGTAGAACAGGAATAACTTCCTCAATAATGAGGATAAAAATACAAATAAAATCGAGAAAAATAAAGAATTCAAAAGCGCACTGTTTGATACCAAAATCGATATATTAATACAATATATTGAGGTTGATCTCTCAGGGGTGAGGCACCCAACAGTGGCAGATAGGGTTTCCTGGGGGTTTCCTATGCTATTATATCGGAGAGTCGAGTGTACAAATAGGGGAATAACTCCCTGGAATTTAATGTGATTTTAGATCTATTTATCACTAGAGTAATTGCTACTCTATAGTGATTCTACTGGGAGCTGAGTCCCAGGTTTACTCTCTGCCTAGGTGCCATACCAGGAAACTGACCTGGGCACCAAAGTGTCAGTTTATATGTTAGTGGTCCTCCCACAAGTCAAATATAATATGTAGTGATGGATAATATTATATAGTGTTGGAAACCCAACCGTGACCCGGCCTTGCTGTATGATGAGTACCTGGTGTTCTAGTCCCAAATAGGGAAGTATGCACTCAGCGCTTAACCTTCGGTTCAGCATAAGGTAAGGATATTCAAGTGTAGCCTAATGGCTAGTATAATGGGGGGCAAAGATACAATTATGATTGCTTGTTATACTACTACAAATTGCTTGTGCTTTATATAAAATAGGAAACTTATTTATAAGTGAAAACTTTATGGAGTGAAGTTAGAAGCTGGCCCATTGCGGCTGTGCATGTGGTACACCCACATATATGCGGTGGGAATGATATAGATGAAAACTTCACAGGGGGAGTGAAAGAAATAGAATAGAATAGAAGATGAACTGAATAGGAATCCACATGCCAGTATATCCCCTTCTCAATGTGTCTGAATAAGATGAGCCAGTCCTTGGGGTAGGTGTTAAGTCCGCGTGTCAGGCGCTTAGCTAGTACTTCCGAAGGGGCTTTCTGGGGTAGCGCGAGGGTCCGTAACGGGGTCGAGGCCGAAAGCGGGATCGGACAGACTATGGACGGGGAACAGAGGTGCTGGGAATTCAGGGTAGGTTGTGGAATGATTCAATCCGGTCGCTGAGGTGTTCGAGGTCGAAGGGACTTGACTTCAACTTATGTGTTGCACCCTCCTCGATCGTCTGTCCCTAATTTTGGAGAGGAGACGGAAGTTTACCAGAGTGAGTCGGGAACTAGGTGGACTAAGATGATATTCGTACTGGCAAACAGTCTAGTCGACTGGGAGACTATATACATGCGACTATCTTTGTACTATCTTTTGCCAGTCATAAAACAAGGGAAAAGGAAGTACAAGGGGGTCAATATAAAAGAGAGAACAAGGGAGCGAGGTACGCGATAGTCCTGCGCATCGGTTATCAAAGTATTGAGTCTCGGTCGGAGACAGACTTGGAGATGGTGTCTCGGTCATGACGGGAATGGAAACGGAAAGTGGATTCCAGGTCAGACTTGTTGGGGATGGAGATTACGGAAAACAATCCTTTGTCCTTACGGTCGGAAAGGTCTCGGAATAAGGGGGGGTGGTTGTGGGGGTTAGTGTGGGTTGTTGAAGGTATGGGCTATAACAGTAGGTACGGAGCCAGGTAGACAGTGTGGGGCAAAAGCCCTTCCTAAATTCATGGGAATATTAATGTAGGTTCCTCATGATGTATAGAACTTCGTTGTGAAGTTGTTTCCTTATCTGGGAATGGCTGGGGGAGATATTCTGGTTTTGGTGTAGAAGATATATATATAATCACTCAATGATCCCTGGTTCTAACACCACAGAAGCAGCTACCAATCCCTGAACAACCTTGGAACTCCATCTCAATGGACTTCATAGAGAAACTGCCCACTTTGGATGAATATAACACCATCCTTGTCATCATAGACTGCCTAACCAAACAATCCCTCTTCATTCCCACCACCGATACAATCACTGCCCCAACCCTCACCAAACTCTTCATCCTACATGTATTCTCAAAGCATGGGGTACCATCACACATCACCTTGGACCGAGGATCCGAGTTTGTCTCCTTGTTCTTCTGGTCCCTCAGCAAGGCCCTTGACATGAAGCTTCACTTCACATCAGGATATCACCCTGAAGGGGACAGACAAACTGAATGCATGAACCAAACCCTCAAACAGTACCTCCGAGTGTATTGCAACTATCAGCAAAACAATTGGTCCAAAATATCACCCATCGCCGAGTTCACATACAACAATGCCCCAAATGCAACAACAGGATTCTCTCCCTTCTATGCCAATAAGGGTCATCATCCGAACATCACCCTTCACCCCAAATGTGACCTTGCCTCCTCTTGGGCACACAACTTTTTAGTCAACTTGGACAACCTGCACCAGCAACTCCAAAAGACCATATCCAAAGCCCAGACCCAATACTTGGCATCCACAGATCAATGTCAAGTGGTGCCTCTGGATTTTAAAGTTGGAGACAAAGTCTTTGTTAAGTCCGAGAACATCCTAACTATGAGGCCCTCTAAAAAGCTAGCAGAGAAATTTCTAGGTCCCTTCGAAATTATCACACAAGTAGGAACCATCTCTTTCACCCTACAACTCCCCAGCAGCATGAGGGCCATCCACCCTCTCTTCCATGTCTCCATGCTTGAACTGTCAACTCCAAACACCTTCCCCAAATGTATACTTCCACCCCAACCTCCAATCATCATTGACGGAGAACCTGAATACAAGATCTCCGAGATCCTCGACTTGAAAATTGATGGAAGAAGACACAGGTGCCCACTCCAGTACTTAGTCAAATGGTCCGGATACGAAGGCACCGAAGACAAAAAGTCCTGGCTACCAGCCAATGAACTTGACCATGCCTTGGAAGTAGTCTCCAACTTCCACCGAGCATACCCTGACAAACCAGGCCCCTTGGTGATGTCCTAGTTTTCCTTACCTCGGTCTTGAATGGTTCACCTCAGGTTAAACATAGGCATCTGGTCGGGATGTGTTCTGCTTAAGGGGGGGTGTTGGAACTAGTGTATATAAGCATAGAACACAGTAAGGTATGGAGGTCCCGGCCATGTTCGACCGGGACCGTACATATGTCAAACGAGTAGATAGCAGCCCCTCAGTGAACCGCCCGTTCACTGAGGTGCGTATTCCATTTTGTACACCTAGATACACAGGCACTCATTACATTGCAGCCTTCCTGTATCTAGGTATAGTAACAATATATCGAGTGAACCGCCCGTTCACTGAGCCTTCCTGTATCTAGTCACTGAGCATAACCGCTACAGGTCCTGCTATCACGTTCAACGTTTAACTACTTCGCATAGTATACAGGATAATTTACCTTCTTTCTAATGGATATAGTCCACTCTTTCCAGATATATCACTGTACCTCTCTCACATGTTCAGATAGCTTCATATGTCATTTCACTCCACTGTCAATTATGTCAGAACGGGATTGTAGACTCATCCATGTCGCGCTAGCTATGATAATGATCGGGGAAGGGAAAATTATCTAGCGTAACATATGAAGGTGTTACTGGTTCCGGTGACAAAGTCACTTGTAATGTGCAACTATGTGCAACTTGACGACTTGCTTGGTTTACAAGCTTTTATTATTACTACAGTTTACGTTTGATTTATTCTGTAAGAAGAATACTTTGTTCTCCTTTTTGTATTTATTAAATTCTGGTAGCAGTTGATCACCTTCAGAAAGAGCCTATATCAAATAAAATTCGGTGCCTTCTTTAGTATAAATTACAGTACTCATAGAATAATCACAAATAACTATCTAGACCAAATGATCAGTTGGCACAATCATAATTATATATATTCTAGGACCACATCCATAGTACTTCTGGTTGCCCAATATTTTAACCTCGATGTCCGTTTCAATCTCAATTTGTTTCAGCGACATCTGCAAACAAAATTGAATCATGACAGAGAACTGGAACAACCCACCACAGCTGAAATAACGGATAAAGCTTACCCGCATTTTGCGATCCCGCTGGAACCATGTTCTCTATCTCTCCCACACTCCTCCCGGCCCATGGATACTCATCGAGGTCAATCCGATCTGTATTGGAAGCAGGGAGATCCTCGAGTTCAATTTCATTCGACGAGGGCAGTCCAGTGTCGATTGACTCGGTGATGTTCCGGTCACCGAATTCATCTATAATGGCATTATGCATCCGACGTGTAGCTGCATGGAAGCTGCCAATGGGATGAGGGGAAGAGTGGGTGGTGCCATTAGGATGGGAATGCTGCTCTTGGAGGTCCAAATGAATTCGACAGATGATAATGGCAGACAGGCTATATGAGGTATCAGTCAAGTCACCAAAATAGTCGTGTTTCAGGGCTCTTACCTGTCTTGCAGAGGAGTAAGAATGTCGCCAAGAGTAGGCTATTGACATTTATTACTTAGTTATTTGCACCAGGTATATCCAATGAATCATTTACTCTTAAGACCTGTCATAATCACTACTCAGCCAACTTTATGCAGGGTTTTATTGGGAAATACCTTGTTTATGATGGTTGCTGTTAAGGTTACTGTGAGCACGAACCTGAATGGATTAGATGTGGATTTGGAATAACAATTAAAAATTAGATACCCATATCGTAGCACACCTTTATAATAATTAACCACAATGTATTATACAACTGAGAAACATACTTTGCTCAACCAACAGCTGAGTTAGGGACTTGGTGTGCAATTCTCTCAAATCTCTTAACTCCTTCAAGGTTCCCAGGGAATTGGCAAGCGTCACGGCAACGACAACTGTGTCGAAAAGGATGAGTATTGTATTCTCAATAGTGGCCACTAGAGGATGCATAAGTATGAAACAGAATTGAATCGAAGGCTGCTTCACTTCTGAAACTCATGTGAATAGACAGACATGTGAAGGAATACAATTGACATAACTCACAAGGCAAACTGTTTCAGGTCTATATCAAATGGTGCACAGTTGTTTATTATTGCAAGAAACTATGCAGTGCAGATCAAGTTTGATTAGCCATCACAAAGTGAGAGCATGCAGTACATACCAAGTAACACCCAATAAAGCCAATAAGTAAAAGACCAAGCACCAAAGCAGTCAGTCGCTTAAGCTTCGAGACGGCATATGCCCGTGCAATTAAATGCCCTGGTAGAATAGATAAATAAGTGTGTGAATGGAAAATTAGAGCCATTGTCACCTTGGATTCCAAGAAGGGGTAGAAAAGCAATAGTATTAATACCGTAATCTAAGTCATTACATGCACTGTGTTGACATTAGATTCTGTGTTAAACACGATCAGAGCCTTACTGGAAAGGTTTGAATGTGAACTCTTTGTCATCTATGCCATAGAACCACTCACCTTGATGGATAAATTTGGGGCGAAAATGTTAATTATTGAGAACATCATGAAGAAGATGACCTGTGGATAGCGAGCCAAAATATACAGGACGGATCCTAATCTAAGCTTCTTCCCCCATATATGTTTTCTCTCATAACGGAATGTGAGGAGTGTGTCATAAACCAAAAGTGCTGTTTGAAACATTGAGACCACAACCGGGGCCACATAAAATTACTTCTGAACTTACTCAAGGCAGCAATCCCGACATAGTTCACAGCCAAACTGTCCCGATCATAAATTTTCTCGAAACCGAAGAGATTAGGGTACTCACAAATCTGTCTCCTGCTGGATTAAGACTCGATTACTCCCTTGAGAGGACATCTGGTGAGTGAATGTTGAGAAGGACTGGATCGTGTGTTGGAATGAGAGCCTGATGGACAGAGGCAGAATGTGCAGGCTTTATGAGAGTCATGGCTCGGTGAAAGGAATGGATGTTATTGCAACCCATGTGGGATGTATTCCTTGCACGGTCTCGCTTGATGATAAATGATATGTAGAGGCAGCAACGCGACGGACGCCATTCATGAAACATGATATCAAGTACTTGAAATAGCCTTACAACGAACAACAATTCTTCTGCGTCGTGCCAGAGCTCCAATCTCAACCTAATAGCCTTGAACCACCTTCGGGAATAGGCTGTTGTGTGAATTCAGGATAGGATTCCTTGAATGTGTACAGATGCCTTCCCCTAACGATCAACAAAAATGAAACATTAGACGGCGCGAGAAGCTTGAACAATCTGCTACTAAAAAACCAGTGGCCCTCAATCCGTAGCCATAGCCGCATACCTCAGTTCACCGGTCAATTCAACTCACCTCATCCTAGTGGTTGGTGATACATGTCTGAAGGAGTAATCCAGACAACAGTTTCATCAATCGGTTGGCACCTCACCAGGTTCGTTTTAAGTAACTTCTCCATGTTGTGGTTAAGCTTGGTCCGACTGACTATATATTTTTTCTAGGCTCATAGTGTGTATATCTGATTCTCTTGACCGGAGTTGAGGCATGCATTACCTCAAGCATCTGGCGCCGCGTGATATGGCACTGTTTATCGGGGATTGGGGGAAAGGGTTGATACATGTTCAGGGATCCTATTTGGTTCTCTCCAATAGGGTGTTCTCGAAAGAGATTTCAGGTTGTTTTCTTGCGTGAAGTTAGAGATTGGAACTTAGTACCGATGCGGAAGTTCCTGTTCTTTCTGGATTTACGTGGGGTTCGAAACGCGCCGAGGGCGATGAATGCTTTCTTGGGTGTCGACGTGGCAAGGTGCGAGTGCATGAGGCAAGAGGGAGGGTCAAAATGAGCTAGGGCGGGTACAGCGGAGGGGTCTGGGGTTGCTAAAAATTGCACGCCCAGTGCCAGAATGCGATGTAGCCGAGGCGCGCGCATGGTGCGCGCACCATCATGACCTCTGTCAATGGGGAAAGCGGCGTTTGAACGGGGTTGGTTGGGGGTCTTGTCCCGGCGCTGCAAGACTGTAGCACATTTCGACGCGCTTTTCGATGCGCGCCGCGTGGAGGCTCCTCCACTCACCCAGCGCGCTCTCGCCCAGGCCCAACACCGCACTATGTGTCTGATTCGCGCTCGTGTACCCGTGTAGACCAATCTCAAGGTATGTTCTCGGTTGAGCTTACTATCTAGACAATCTTGCCATGGAAAAACCAATCTGGTCATGTGCCCACCGATGGATGCAACTCTCGTTTGGCTTACTCTGTCAGACATCTATCACGAACAACTAGGATCAGATGATTCAAATTGACCAGTGAACACTGGTATGCGTACGAATTGAGCGTCACTGGTTCGTTGAAAATAGGCGGTTGGAGTTTCTCGCACCGTCTGATGTGCTATTTTTTGTTCAGCGTCAGGGGTCGCAGTGACTTGGAAGCATGCATTTGACAATTGACAAAGTGAGTTGTCCGTGTGTGACCTGCGTCGTGGTTAACTGTAAGTCTCATATTCAATTCCCGCGGCCTTGAGACATGGCTGAACTCACCATATATATGCGCAAGCAATGGCGGCAGCAGCGACGATAAGTGTTTGTCGATCCATGTCGGTTAACGGTGAGTTACGCTCCATTGTTTGTCGGCATGGTGGTGCACAAGGGTGGTCGACCGATGTGTATCCAGTGGGTGCATACCTCTTCGGTCAAGACAGAGAGAATACGCGTTTCAATGTGCGCAGAGAAATTAACTGCGCAACATGAAGGCGGTCGACTTGTGAGTGCGGGGAATCATAGCGGCGGTCGCCAGCGGTGAACTGAGTGCGCAACCAGAATGGGTGCAGGAAACCGTAGAGTCGGTCGACTTGTGAGTGCGATGAGTGTGGGGAATTGTATGTACTACGGACGCGAGGTTGGAGAAGCAATTTGGTAACGTTGTCGTCGATCTCGCCATTTCGCCGGTGCCAGGTACTTGAAGCGCGGCGTCAATGCGGAAGTACGCATGACACAATAGATTGCACCTTGCATACTGACCATTTCATGGTTATGTAGCTCATGAGGTGTAGACTAAATAGCACTTTGAAACTCCCTAAATTTTTAATATAGATGTACTGTAAAAACAAATTGGAATCACACTTTGCTTTTGTCTATCAGTCTAAAATGAGAGAAATTCAAGTTTATTGTTGTGGTCTGCCTAAATTGACAGAAAAGTCTCTATAAATCTTTACTCTACACTCAGGCTCTTAATCCTGTCATATACAGTTCCTTGTTTAACGTCCAACAGTTAACATTCAATAGCTACCCCACATAGGATATAGGGCAAGTTTCTCAACAAACCTTCTTTCTATTCCATATCTCCCACACTGTCCATATATTACCTCAAATACGTCTCAAGAGAATGAGACACTTGTACATCTGTCATGATTAATCTACCCCACCGGAGTGAGGATAAAAAGAAAGATATTACACAAGGATTGCTCGCTATCCTCAACACTCTCCCCACCTCAGCCTCTTGGTCGTCATTATCACATGATTACCACCATGGTCAGTACAAACACTTTTTCTTTCTTTGTCCTGATCTACAGGTTCTCTTTATATATAACCTTGTCTTGCTTATACCTAGCTCTGGCATCGTGAGAAAGTGTGCTTCAATGGCAGGAAAAAGAGCACCACTCCCACCAATTTTCTCATAAAATATAATGGTCAATACGCACCCGGGTGACGCTTGAACTTAAAATTTGGAAAACTGTACTTGCAATCCCCCACCATTGTCCTCCGCGATGCCATTTTTCAACCAGACATCAACATAATATGTGGGTGCTGGCTTCTCTCGGGATCGATTGAATATCATGATACCGATCTTTAAGACTGTCATGGTTGAAGATTGTCAGAATGCTCCCTTGGAGATTGGTGCCAAATGATCGTGATAAGCTCTACTTCTTAGCTTTGTGGGATAGACGATGAGCCGACAAAATAGGTAATCGTGAGTCGGGGAATGGTATTGAGTGGGTTCATCCTCGGGAGTGATAGTGACGCTTCAACCTTGTTTGAATTTAATTTAATTCATTTTCGTTCTTTAACTGGCCTGGCCTCAATTGTAGATTAACCTGAGGCTTTTAATCTGTAGATTAACCTGAGACTTTTAATCTGTAGATTAACCTGAGACTTTTAATCTGTAGATGGGTCTGGCAGATAGGGTTTCCTGGGGTTTTCCCGCGCTTTAGTATCGGAGAGTCGGTGGGAAAATGAGGGGAATACTCCTAGTGATTTACTGTGATTTATTCTGTATTTATCACTAGGGATATTATTGCTCTATGGCAATTCTACTGGGAGGTGAGTCCCGGGTTTACTCTCCGCTTAGGCGCCGTACCGGGAATCCGGCCTGGGCGCCAAAGCGTCAGTCTAACGATTTGTGGTCCTCCCACAAAGTGAATATAATAACCAGTAATATAATATAATAGTATGATGTTGTAAACCCAACTGTGACCCGGCCTTGCTGTACGACGAGTAGTTGTTGTCCTAGTCCCGAATAGGGAAGTACGCACTCGGCGCTTAACCTTCGGTCAGCGCGAGTGATGGATTTATGGTTGTAGCCTAATGGCTAGTGCGATGGGGGAAGAACTACAATTATAATTGCTTGTTATACTACTACAAACTACTCGTACTATATATGAAATAGGAAATCTAATTATAAGTGAAAACTTCACGGAGTGAAGTTAGAAGCCGGCCTAATGCGGCCGTATGCGTGGTACACCCGCATATATGCGGTGGGAATGATATGGAGGAAAACTTCACAGGGGAAGTGATAGAAATAGAACAGAATAAACAATAAACTGAATGGAAATCCACATGCCAGTGTATCCCCTTCCCAACATGTCCAGATGAGGTGAGCCGGCCCTTGGGGTAGGTATGGGGCCGGGTAGACAGTGTGGGGTAAAACCCGCTCCTAAATCCACGAAAATATTCGTGGATTCTTCGTAGTATATGGAGCCTCGATGTAATCCTGCATCTTGATTGGATAATGGTTGGGGGAGATATACCGGTTTTAGTGTAGAAGAATATGTATAATGACTCAATGATCCCTGGTTCTAACATCAATATCCCAAGTGATTGCCGATATTATTCGCGGGGAGTGATATTAGGCAGGTGACGAGACAAATGCTATTCACTGTTATTTTGACCATGAAACTTGAAGAATAGAAGGCCCCGAGCCCCTGCGCCTGTTATGGAGATTTCAGCTCAGGCGAATCTTCAGATTCTGAGAACAATACCTTGAATGAAAGATATGGATCCGTTCTGGTACTAGGAGTATACGCAGTATGCAAGTCCATCCATTTCTTATGCTAGGGAAAACTGTCAAATGAGTAGCGCAGAATATTTGGTTTATATTTCATATTGGCATCTTTGGGGTTCACATTACATAAGATATCGGGATGTTTTCATTTAATATCCAGAGCAAAATTTCATAGTGATATATCCTCGATCTGAGTTTGTGTGTGGGGTTGTGTGGATGTTTCAAGAGGGAAATCTCAGAGAAGGTTGATGGATCGCTGGATATCGCAATAGCAACCAACACGATGATGTAACTATCGTGAAACGGGGTGTCAGAAGTCTGCGTGCATTGCACAGCAACCAAGCTTAAACAGGAGTGAAATTGATGTTTTGAAGTGCAGAACGGGACTGTAGACTTATACAAGTTGTCCTAAAAAAAAGCGAAAATAATCGAAAACTATCAAGGGTGAAATGGTGACGGCGTTACTGCTTCGGGTGAAAATCTCACATTTACAACAATGTGTAACGTCTTGCTTGATTTACAAGCTTCTGGCTCTCCCTGTTACTCCAGCTGAGGTTGGATTAAGTCCGTAAGAAGCATTTAGCATATGTTTGCTTATTTCTGTATTTATTAAACTGTAGGACCAATTGATCGCCTTAACAAACAGCCTACATAAGATAAAATTCTGTGACCTTTTTAATATAAATTACAGTAATCACAGTATAATCACAAACAACCATATACACAAAATGATCAGTCGGGACAATCTTAAGTATATATATTCTAGGACGACATCCTGAGCTCCCAGTGAATACTATCATACTACTCCTGGTTCTTGGTGAATATATTAGATAATTTAATATTTTAGACTTTAGGGTAGGCAAATAGATATGAGGAGAGAATAGAGGTCTTATGTATTTAGTCTGTGTTCTAGCTTTAGATAAAGGCTTTTGTTTTCAACTTGTTGTAAAAGTATATTGGAATTTATTGGGAGTGAATTTTATGCTACTCTAAACACTCTAGTTTTATAGTAAGTGTAGCGTCTACTCAACGCTGCATATGCCTGCGCACGCCCCTCCTAGAGGCGCGTGTGGTTCCCATCAATGACGCGTGATAGGTGACTGACGCTTTTGTCACATGTGCTGATGGTAACGCGTTCATGACTTGTAGCCGCTCTACGGGCGGCTCAATACACAGGATAAATAATACGCACGCCTACCTGGTTCCAACACTGGTTACCCAATATGTGAACGTCGATGCCTTTTGCAATCCTATATTGTTTAGACAGCATCTGAAAAAAAACAACATTAAATCATCACAAAGAATTGAATCATCCCACCGCAGCTGAAATAATAAATAAACCGTACCTGAATATTGCGATCCCGAAGGAAGGGCGCTCTCTATCTCTCCCAAACTCCTCCCGGCCCATGGATACCCATCGAGGTTGATCCGGTCTGTATTCGAAGCGGGGAGATCCTCGAGCTCAATTTCATTCGACGAGGGCAGTCCAGTGTCGATTGACTCGGTGATGTTCCGGTCACCGAATTCATCCATAATGGCATTGTGCATCCGACGTGTAGCTACATGGAAGCTGCCAATGGGATGAGGGGAAGAGTGGGTGGTGCCATTAGGATGAGAATGCTTCTCTTGGAGGTCCAAATGAATTCGACAGACGATAATGGTATACAGGCTATATGAGGTATCAGTCAAGTCACCCAAATAGTCATATTTCAGGTTCTTACCTGTCCTGCAGAGGAGTAAGAATGCCGCCAAGAGAAGGCTATTGATATTTTATTAATTCGTTATTTTCATGAGTTATATCCAATGAATCATTTACTCTTGAGACCTGTCATAATCACTACTCAGACGACTTCATGCAATATTTGATAGAGAAATACCTTGTTTAGGATGATTGCTGTTAAGGCTACTGTGAGCACGAACCTGACTGTGGATTAGATGCAGTTTTGGAATAACAATTAAAAATTAGGTACCCATATTGCAGCAAACCTTTATAATAATTAGCCACAATGTGTCATACCACTGAAAAACATACTTTGTAGGCGTATGTCCCGGGTGACTATGGGGATGGGGTTATTTAGGTAGATAATTCTCTTGTGATAACTATCTAATAGATCTATTTGGAATCTATTGTATTCCACCGCAGACAACCCTCCACGTGATACAAAGGTTTTAGGTTTGGCTAAGCGCCGACCCAGGGAGGTGGCTACAGGGGTGTGGGAATGAGCGACAGTCGTTTGTGAATGACTCTGGTACTTGTCAACGTATAGTACCAGCGTGAGTGTGATGTGATACGTATCGGGAATTATTCCCAGTGTGTCTGGACAACAATAGTATTGCCCTGATGGATCTAGCCTGATATGGCTCAGGGTCATGTGACTGTATCTGTGAATATGCAGGGGGCCGAGTGACCGCCTGACAATGATGGTCTCTATAGAAAGTGCAAGTAAAATCGCAGTTAAATTGTAGTAAACTCAATGTAATGTTCCCATTGGGTCTGGGGATGTGAGTGATGACGATAAAGCTGATAGCCTGGTATAATGACATGAGCAATCCAGACTTTGTGGATTATGATGATAAACAGTGTTCTTTGAGTGCAAGACTGATTTGTTATTTCCTATCTATCTATGCTTTATAGAGATTTCGAATCCTAACTATAATGTCCACCATAACTACCCTGAGGCGGTGTCTACATGCAGTCGACCTGATGTGGGTCACCGTGTTCCACAATCTATTTCTGTCCTTTTGTCCGCATGGTTCTACTGAATGTGAAAACACTTTCTAGTGCTTCTTGCAGTGCCCTTGACTCTGGCCTCAATGTTGAACTTCCTTCTCCTGCTGGTAAGTATGTGTCACCTGCATATATGTGCCCTGGATACGTTTTCTCTTATCTCCTATCCTGTGAGTTATATGCCTCCCTGTTTCTATATGTCCTGTGACCTATTTCCGCCCCATATACTCTATTCTGGGTGCATGTGTCTCATTCTCGTCCCATGCATATCCCTCCTCTATGGGCGCCTAGCATGTAGGCTGCCATGTCTCAATCTGCCATGTCTACATATGAGGGTGGTGTTCTGTATATACTTTTTGGGTAACTGTAATACTACTTTTAGTTCGTTCTGGGGCTCTGAATTGTGATCTCTAAGTCCATCTCTCTGCATATGTGCACTTTCCTGTGCTCCCAATCCTATGTCTCCTCCTAATTCTCCCCCAATCCCCTGTCTCCTCTTTCTCTCGTCTCAACATACTTTGCTCAACGAACACCTGAGTTAGTGACTTGGTGTGCAATTCTCTCAACTCTCATAACTCCCTCAAAGTTCCCAGGGAATTGGAAAGCGTCACTGCAACGATGACTGTGTCGACAAGGATAATCAACACATCCTGAATAGTTGTCACTAGAGAATGCATAAGTATAAAACAGAATTGAAACAAAGGAAGCTTCACTTCTGAACATCATGTGAATAGACATGTGAAGGAATCCAATAAACATAACTCACAAGTTCATCTCTTTCAGGGTCATCTCAGTTGGTGCACAGTTGTTTATTTTTGCAAATAACTATGCAGTGCAAATCAAGTGTTATTATCCATCACAAAGTGGGAGCATGCAATGCATACCAAGAAAGAACCAATAATGCCAATAAGTAAAAGACTAAGCACCAACGCAGTCAGTCTCTTAAGCTTTGAGATGGCATATGCCTGTGCCATTAAAAGCCCTGGTAGAATAGATAAATAAATTTGCGAATGGAAAATTAGAGCCATTGTCACCTTGGACTCCAAGAAGGGGTAGAAAAGCAATACTACTAATAATGTCAACTAAGTTGTTACATGCACTGTGTTGGCATTAGATTCTGTGTTAAAAATCATCAGAGTCTTACTGGACTGGTATGAGTGGGAACTCTTTGTGATCCATTGCATAGAAATACTCACCTTGATGGATAGATTTGGGACAAAAATGTTAATTATTTAGAGGAACATAAAGACGATGACAGATGGATAGCGAGCCAAAATATACAGGACGGATCCTAATCTAAGCTTCTTCCCCCAGATATGTTTTCTCTCATAACGGAAGGTGAGGAGTGTGTCATAAACCAAGAGTGCTATTTCAAATTGTGAGATCACAACAAGCTTCACATAAAATTACTACTGAGCTTACTCAACCCAGCAATCAAAGAATAGTTGTAGGCGAAACTGTCTGGATCATAAATTTCCTCAAATACGAACAGTTTAGGGTACTCACAGATCTGTTTCCTGCTGGATTAAGACTTGATTACTCCCTTGAGAGGACATCTTGTGAGTGAATGTTGAGAAGGAGGGGATCGTGTGTTGGAATGAGATGCCGATGCATACAGCCAAAATGTGGAAGCTTTATGAGAGTCATGGCTAATGGAAAAGATATTGGTGAAACCAAGATAGTATCTCTGCTACGATTTCGCTTGATGGTAAATGGATGGTCAATGAGAAGAAGAGACAGCAATACGATAGAAGTGATTAATGGAACATAATATCAAGTACTTGAAATAGCCTTTCAATGAACAGCGATTCTTCTACCTAGTGGCAGAGCTCTAATTTCAATCTAACAAAATTAAACCATCTTAGGGAACAGGCTGTTGTACGAATTCAGGATAGGATTCCCTGAATTTGTGTGGACGACTTCCTCTAACGATCAACAAAAATGACACATTAGATGGCACAAGAAGCTTGAACCATCTGCTACTAGCAAACCAGTGGCACTCAATCCGTAGCCATACCCGCATACGTCAGTTCACCGGTCAATTCACCTCACCTCATCCTAGTAGTTTGTGATATCTGAAAGAGTCAGCCAAACAACAGTTTCATCAATCAATTGGAACATCACCACATTGCTTTTAAATAACTTCTCCATGTTATGGTTAATATTGGTCTGACTGACTATACATTTTTTGTATGCATATAGTGTATATATCTCATTTTCGTGACCGGAGCTGAGAGATGCATTCACCTCAAGCATCTTGTGCAGCGTGATATCACACTTTTTTCAGGATTGAGAGAAAGGGTTGATCCATGTTGAGCGATGTCTATTTTGGTTTTGTCCAACAGGGTGTCCTTGAAAGCCATTTGATGTTGTTTTCTTGCATGAGGTCAACGATTGCAAATTAGTAACGATGCGTCATTTCCTGTTCTTGCTGGATTTATGTGGGGTTCAAAACATGCTGAGCGTGATGAATGCTTTCTTGGGTGTCGACGTGGCAAGGTGCGAGTTTATGAAGCTGGCAGGAGGGTCAAAGTGAGCTAGGGCAGGTACACCGGAAGGGTCTGAGGTTGCTGGAGATAACATGCCAGGTGGTCAAGGCCCGAACGCTCCAGCATGCGATGTAGCTGAGGCTCGTGCACTATCATGACCTCTGTCGATGGGGAAAGCAACGTTTGAATGGGGTTGTCCTGGCGCTTCAAGACTATAGCACTTTTCGAGGCGCTTTTCGACATGCGCCGTGTGGAGACTCCTCCACTCACCCAGCAGGTTCTCACCCAGGGCCAACACCACACTATATGTGTCTGATTCGTGCTCGTGTGCTCATGTAGACCAATCTGATGATATGTTCTTGGTTGAGCTCACTTCGAGAAAATCTTGCCATCGAAAACCAACATGGTCATGTGCCCACTGATTCACGCAACTGTCATTTGGCTTACTCTGTTGGACATCTATCAGGAACAACTAGGATGAGCTTATTCAAATTGACCAGTGAACAGTGGTTCATTGGTAATAGGCAGTTCAAATTTCTCACACCGTCTGATGTGCTATTTTTTGTTGAGCATCAGGGGTCACAGTGACATGGAAGCATGCGTTTGACAATTGACAAAGTGAGTTTGTAACCTGTGTCGTGGTTAATGGTGAGTCTCATAATCGATTCCCATGGCCTTGGGACATGGCAGAACTACCAAATAAATGTTGAGGTGCACTGAAGTCCCCTTTTATGTTTCCATTTATACATGACTGGTATTTGGCCAGATATGACTTGTTTTATGTATTTGTCAAGCGTCAGGTACTGACGGACTTCGATACTGCTGAGGGGTGTTGGTCAAAGGTCGGGCAGACTATGGCCAAGTCCTGCAGGCCAAGAGTAGTGGCGTTGGCTTCAACGTACTCGTGCATTGTGCCCTACTTGCCGTGCATGCCACTGTATTTGCAACAGACAGATTCTCGGGGGATGCTGAGAATGCCGGCCCAAGTCGAGGACTTAACAGAGGAGAAGGTAGAAGGGCCTAAGCCTAGTCGATACCCAGAATGAGGAAATATGTACATGCATGTCCTACTTATATAGGTTAAGAAGCGACATGTGGAATAAGGAATGTGGAATAATAAGGTATGCAGAGCATGTGTCAAGCGTCGGGTACTGACGGACTTCGGTACTGCCGAGGGGTGTTGGCAAAAGGTCGGGCGGACTATGGCCAAGTCCTGCAGGCCAAGAGTAGTGGCATTGGCTTCAACATACTCGTGCATTGCACCCTACTTGCCGTGCGTCCCACTGTATTTGCAACAGACAGATACTCGGGAGGATGCTGAGGATGCTGGCCCGAGTTGAGGACTTTAACAGAGGAGAAGAAGGTAGAAGGGCCTAAGCCTAGTCGATACCCAGAATGAGGAAATATGTACATGCATGTCCTACTTATATAGGTTAAGAAGCGACATGTGGAATAAGGAATGTGGGACAACAAGGTATGCAGAGCATGTGGTTATTGTCCACAACAAACAAAATTAGAACAAGGAATGCAAAACAGGGGTAGAACAATAAAGGGTAGGATAATAGAGCTGTGACTCAAGATAGGACAATAAGGAGTGGCCAAGTATAAAACAATGGAGTCGTGACTGAGGATAATACAAGGACAGGAAGTCCTGAGGTGAAACAGACCGAGGAGTGTGGATGGTGGATACACCAAGCCGAATACGGCATACCAA
Source organism: Gomphus sp. MG54 (assembly GCA_003314385.1). Classification (NCBI taxonomy): domain Eukaryota; kingdom Fungi; phylum Basidiomycota; class Agaricomycetes; order Gomphales; family Gomphaceae; genus Gomphus; species Gomphus sp. MG54. Next base: position 264 of record QLPG01018652.1, on the reverse strand, counting down.
GTGTCATGCATGCAACGCGGGTACTTGGTCGTGGATATGGGATGATTGCTCGGTCGGCACTGCCGGCGGATGGGTCTCAGTACGTGGACTTGACAGCATGTGGTTATTGTCCACAGCAAGTAAAATTAGAATAAGAAATGTAAGATGGGGATAAAAAAATAAAGGACAGAATAACAGTGTCAGGATTCGGTGACGCCGAGATATCGGTTAAGTCCTGCAAACCATTACGGGGTGGCTAGGCTTCAACGTGCTCTTGCATTGCGC
>QLPG01018650.1:0-11074 GCA_003314385.1 Gomphus sp. MG54 | reverse complement strand
TTGTTGTGATTGGCTTAACGACCCCAAAGGAGTTGGGCACATGATAGGTAGAAGACAAACGGTTTCCACTATAGTCATGTGACTCAAATGTCATGTTCCACCATTTCACACAAGGATCTGGCAACATTCACAAAAAAATTATTCTAAGACCACAGATCAATGGCATAGAACTATATGTACATGGTCTTGGTTTTACTTTTTGAAAAAAATCACTATTGCAAATGTAGTATATCCAAACTTTCAAACATCTCCCCAAAATTCATAATCACATTTTTAAGCAGTCTAACACTGTCAAATTTTTTTTGGCCACAAAATTTTTGCACTGACATAAGCACCCATATAAGGAAATATTCCATATATGGAAAGACATGCTTACAGATAAGGTAGATGACATATGGATTCCACTAAGGTCAGGTGACTCAAGTGTCATATCCACCATTTTGCACAAGGATCTGGCAACATGCCAGATACTATTGTAGCTGAGTTAGACAAGGCTAATATTGTATAGTGTAGTACAATAATTTTTTCCAAATAATTGCCATTTTCTATAGCAGAATACAATTTTTTTTCAAAAATTTTTTTCAATGATGAAATTTTTTGTACCTTGACTATGACATTGTCACATCACACGACTATAGCGAAAACCATTTATCTCCTACCTTAGAGTTTGAATACTGGGTGGCCTGGGCCGAAATATTCGGACCAGATTTCAGCCTTATAGCATCAGCCATGCAGAGTAAGATATTAATAAGTGATAAGCTCTCGCTGTGGAAAGATACAAAAGCCTGCAGTACCATGCTTTGATCGAGGCTGAACAAGTGGACACACTGGAGTCAGACAAGGGGTTGATGTTGAATTTCTGTGGTGCTGAGCAAGGACCATGGAAAGGACAACTGTTTGACTTGAGCGTGTTAAGTTTCACACCGTAAAGTCAGTTCAAAGCCTTTTCCATTCCAATAGACAATAGAAGACTAGGTGGAATACTGTGGTGTGGATTGTAAGCTCTTTCTACAATTCTTATGAATATAGTTCCAAACCACAAGCAGGACTGAGTTGCGATACATCGAAAGCCATCTGGGACAGTCTCTTACAAAGATATGCTCAAACCGATCCCATCACTCAAAACCTGGCTGAAAATCAACTCTTCTCAAAGAAGTTTGTCGAGGGAGGAACAGAAACTCTACCTGCTCATCTGGCTGAACTTCAGAGGCTGAGAGAGAATTGTAGAGGCCTAGGGATTGACATTCCAGACTCTCGTTTCGCAGGCATTATCACCTGATCAATGCCATCGCCCTCCTGGGATGCAGTCTTAGGTTCACTAGGAGGAATATTAGATCCAGTAACAGTAATATCTAGACCACAAACCCAGTGGATGAGGAGACAAGGATATACTTCCACTAACAAAGACTCCAACGTGGTCTTCCAGACAAATGGGAGAATGCCAGTCAAATGTGAGAACTGTGGAAAAGAGAGACATACCAGGGCCTAATGTTGGTCTAAAGGAGGCGACAGAGAGGGACAGTTCCCCGACTGGATCAAAGCCAAAAGAGAGCAGAAAGCGGCAAACACAGTTAAAACAGTCACAGACTCACCAGTCATATGGGCATATGGTCACAGTAAAAGGCCAGATGTATGGTTCGCAGATTCTGCAGCCACAGTTCATGTCACCTCTGACAGAAACGAGTTCACCACCTATCGAAAATATGACACAAACTGCACAATCAATGCCTTTGTGAAAAGTGAAGTGCAAGCCATAGGTGAAGGAGAGTATTAGCAGATGTTGAATACCAAGGAAAAACCACAAGGATTCAACTCACTCAAGTAATGCATGTACCAAGTGCAGATGGCAAAATCCTATCTCTGAAGGTCCTGGATAAAAGAGGTTTTGAATGCAGAATATTCAACGGTTCAGTCAGTATCCTGAAGAATGGGAAAACATTTGTAGAGGCTCCACTTGGAAGTGAACTCTATGAAGGCTCGATGAAAGTGATAAAACCACAGAATATGGTCCTGGCAGCTGTAAAAAGAGATGGATCTGCTACAGACTTATATACATGGCACCAGTGATTGGGACACCTCAGAGACACTGTTCTGAAGCAGATAGTCAATAACAATGCTGTCAAAGGCATGATTGGGACGAACAAAGACTTACATGGGATCTGTGAAAACTGCATTTTTGGGAAAATGGATGAAAAACCATTTCCCAACAAAAAAACAAGAGATACTCGCCTTTTTGGAACTTTACATGCAGATCTAATCGGACCAATGACCCCAGAGGCAAGGTGGTCTCACGCCAGACTTTGCTTGGTGATCAATGATGATCACTCGGGTTTCGGTTTTACATTTAACCTTAGAGATAAAAATGATGCGGTGAAGGCAATTATTGACCTGGAAAAGTCAATTGAGACAAAGTTTCAGAAACACATTCATACCCTCAAAACCGACAATGGAGGAGAGTTCATTAATGATGCATTGACAAACCACTTCCAAAACAGAGGAATAACCATTGTCACTTCTGTTCCCCAAACTTCCAAACAAAATGGTCGTGCAGAAAGGAGAAACAGGATAGTAATAGAAGATGCAAGAACAGTGTTAAAGGACTCACTGCTGGGAAAAGACCTCTGGGGTAAAGCCATCGCTGCACAGACATGTATCCGCAACAGATGTCCCACCAGCACATTGTCAGGGAATGTTACTCCCTATGAAAAAGTTTATGGAGAACCACCATCCACAAGTCACCTGAGGGTCTTTGGGTCTAAATGCTTTATTAAAGAACCAGACAAAAAATGCACCAAACTTAAAGACAAAGCCAAGGAATGCCGACTGATTGGCTTTGAAGGAGATTCAATCTATGTTGTTGTTGACAAGGAAAATAAAAAGCCAAGGTCACACAATGTCATCTTTTTTGAAGGCACATACCACAGAGGTCATACTGGAGAACATCAAGATGAAGCAGGTGCAGAGTTTCCACAACAGACAGAAGTAGAAGAAGACAACAAGGCTGAAAAGGAGACAAAACCTGAAGAGGAACAAACTGCCGATGAAGATAGAATAAGGAAGAGATGGACCATGACAGAAGTCTGGGGTACAGAGGCATCAAGGAAGTCAGAAAGGATAAAGAATCAACTGACTACAGACCATGTGCTTATCACAAAGCTTGCAAATGAAGACAATTTGACAAACATCAAGATCCCACATTCACATAAGGAAGCTCAAAGATTGCCAGATGCCATGCACTAGAACACCACAATGGACTTTGAATGGTCAAAACTTGAGCAGATGAGCACATGGACTGAAGTTGATGAAAATGACATACCAAGAAGTACTCAGATCCTGCCAGGAATGTGGGTCAATACCATAAAGAACAATGAGACCGGAGGACTAAAGTATCATTCGAGATGGGTAGTACGAGGGGATCAACAAATGATGAACATTACACTGAGCGAAACCTTCACACCAGTCTCTCAAATCTCTTCTCTAAGAATTTTACTTGTGCTCGCAACCCTTAAAGATTTACGCATATTTGCTTGGGACATTGATTCAGCCTATCTTCATGGAAAGATCGAACATGATGTCTATATTTGGCTTCCACATGGTTACCAAACACCTGGGAAAGTTGGTAAGCTGAACAAAGCACTATACGGCTTACCGGAGGCAGCATGTGCCTAGCGTGAGGACTTTGAGGAAAAACTGAGGTCCCTGGGATTCACCCCTCTGAGGAGCGATGCTGGCATATTTGTAAACAGATCAGCGAACAACTTCATGGCAATTGATATGCATGTGGATGACATTACTGGGATATGTTCGAGCGAGGGGGAGGAAGTCAGGTTAAAAACTGGCATCAAAGAGTTCTACAAAATAAAAGAGAAAGATCCTTCAAAACCATTCAAAGTTCTAGGGATCCTTGTAACCAGGGATGCTCACCTTGGAACATTGAAGCTTTCTCAACCAGAATATATCGAGACTTTTCTTGAAAGGTTTGGAATGAATGACTGCAACCCCATTGTAACTCCTGTGGACAAGGGTTCTCATCTCCTGAACAAAGAAAATAACCCTTATGAGCATGTCAGAGAATATCAGGCTCTAACTGGATCTCTCACATACACAGGAATGTCTACACACCCAGACATAGCATATATCACACAATTCCTATTCCAATTTAACAAAAATCCATCTCATTTTGACTGGAATGCTGGAAAGCGAGTCTTCAATATCTAAAAGGCTCAGCAAATAGAGGAATTGTGTACAGGTGAGAGCCAGAAGCAGGGGGAGTCGAACGTGATCACATGACCACATGGGGCTACTGCGATGAAAACTATGCTGAGGACTCCCGCGACCGAAAGTCCACAAGCAGTTATGCATTTATGCTTGCTGGAGGTCCAATCAACTGGAAATCAAAGAAACAGAGGTCTGTTGCCCTCTCCACTACTGAGACCAAGTACTATGCAGTAGGAGAAGCATGCCAAGAGGCAATGTAGATTAGACAGATAAGCCAGGAACTTCTCATCCCACTGATTGAACCCACTCTCATTTTATCAGACAACACTGGGGTAGTTTCCTTGTCAGACAACTCTGTCTTTCATAGCCGGTCTAAACATATAGATATCCGGTGGCACTACGTGCGTGATCTCGTCCAGTCCAAACTTATTCGCATGTCACATATCCCAGGTACCCCAAACGGTACCGACTTCTTCACCAAAGCGCTAAATCATTTTGAACATGAGAGATGCGTCAAACTGTTAGGAATGGACTAGACAGTTTGAACTGAGGGGGAGTGTTAAGTTTCACACCGTGAAGTCAGTTAAAAGCCTTTTCCATTCTAATAGACAATAGAAGACTAGGTGAAATACTGTGGTGTGGATTGTTTTATTCTCCTATTGTTCTTTCCTTGTATTGTGATACTTTATTCTCCTTTTGTTCAAGTGGCACTCAATCCTTTTTATTGTTCTTTCTTTCCTTGGAATACTAGACTTGCATGTAGAGCCACTTCATATCTTCGAGTCAAAGTCTGAAGTGATTCATGTTTATTTAAACTTGTCTTGACTCTTAACTCATATAAATTTCTAGTATTTTCTGTGTTTAGGTAGTTACTGCGCATATTGGGATCTTCGAGTCAAAGTCTGAATATTTTTTCTGTGTTTAGTTTTTAATAGAGCGGGGGTAATGGCTCATTGCAAATAGATGAGGAATTACAAATCATGTGTGACTAATGTGACATAGGAACCAATGTACAGATGCCAGTCAAATTATTCCAACAGTTAATCAACTTACAAAATAGATGGGAAAATATGAGTAAAAAGCCGCCAGTTTCTCATAATTCCTATGCCAAGCTGTAAGAATAGCATAGACATCAAGTAGAGTTCAAGTCATCTGACAGCATCCCCTGTTCAAACCAACCACCTTCTAGATGCTAGATGGAGCTCTCTTGGACCCACATGCCACCTCAACTTACTTTCCCATGGTCCAAAGTTATTGTTCAAGCCTTCACACTCAAGTATAGGACCAAGACAGCTTCCTACTTCTCTATATATTACTCCTATATACACTCGTGCTCCATGCCTGCCAACCCCATTCCCCCCAGCATCCTACCAATGCAGGGAATGGGGATGCTTGGGCTCTAAATGTACTATTGGTGATCGGTATATTCACGTCACCTCTTGAATCTGTAAAGGATGAAGAAAATGCCTCAGCTCTTTGAACTCGAGGCATTACTCAACAAGCATGCTCACTGATGCTCACCTTTCTGCAGTCAAGTTTATTCCCCCCAAGGAACACATAAATTGTGTATTGGAGTTCAAATGTTCGTGTATCATAGTGCATGGTAGCTACCTTAAATGATAGAGGTGTCAATGGATCAAACAAAGGGTGTGCACTATAGGTTCTCAGGACAAGGCTATGCTAACGTCAGATTGACCACCAGGGAACAGAACTGTGCACGTGGTGAAACTAGTGACAGTGTAAATACAACTAGTGATTGGCACGGGTATGGAAACCAGCATGGGTAGCAAGTATGGGTAGCATGGGTCAGGGTCAGGGTCAGGATTTCCAACCTGGCCCAAACCCATACCTGCAGGCGGGTTTTTGCAGGTATGCTTATATAAGTGAGGTTAGCGCTGAACCTCACTTATATAAGTGTACCTATCAAAACCTATACCCATAACACATGGGTACAGGTAGACATGATATACCCAGGGGGTACCTATGCCAATCACTAAATACAACCATCCATTTTAGTGTTTACCACTTGTCTGGGATCACATATATTTGTGCTTTTCCAGGCTCAATGTTATTTGAGGTACCTGTCAAGATTTTCTTTTCCCTAATAGCCTCATTACAGACCTGAGTTCACAATCATCTTTAACATAATAATATGAAGTCCTCAGAATAGAGAATCACATCTGGTACAGCCAGACTACTAATGAGGCTATAATCAAACAACAATAGGAAATTCTATTGTTGTTATCTGGGCAATTATTGTGGCCAATTCAATAAATAAGTAGGAGAAAGCATATGGGTATTGTAGCCTCTTTGAAGAATATTCAAGGCCCTTTAAACAAGCAAGGGAACTTTGCAACAAATGAATGCCAGGCAGGCATGGATGAAATGTTCATTCAGAAAGGAAGCAACATGACTTCAAGAGATGTGTATATAGAATTCTGCTGGTGGTAATAGTAGGTGGATATAGTAAACCGCACATCTGATTGATAAGGGAAGGTTGAGAGCTATTTATAGGAATGGCAAGTGACAATAGAGGGGGGTGCATTTGTTATTGGTGTTAAAGTATAGAGACTGAAATGCTATCTCAGTCTCTTGGAAAAGAGCTCATATTAGAAGTAATTAGCTACCTGAAATGCTATCTAAAAGAATGGTCAACAATTGTATGAAATATAAGAATAAACTTGAACTCATACCTCAGTCTCTTGGAAAAGAGCTGAGGTCACAGAGTCACACAACTGCGAAATACAATGGCAAATTCAAACTCCGGTCAAAGGAAGATATCAGGGATGATAATGCATAGAATCCATACCCTCTCTCTAATACCATCAGGTCCTGGTTGCCAGTGATCAGAAGAAGAGATGTTTGGGCTGAATGTCAAATCCTTAACACTCCCCCTCAGTCCAAACCATCTGTTCTATCCCCAATAGCTTGAATGTTCAGGCTGAACACCAAATTCTGAACACTCCCCCTGAGTCTAATCCAAAGGGACTCCAGTCCAGTTTAAAGTCATAGGGGACTCCAGTCTAGTTTAAAGTCATAGCAGACTCCAATCCAGTTTAAAGTCATAGCGGACTCATACTCGACAGGTCCAGTTTATAGTCATAACAGACTCCAGTTTATTTCATCAGTTTATAGTCATGACAGACTCAGGTTCATTCCATCAGTTTATAGTCGTGACGGACTCAGGTCGAGTTCATCAGTTTATAGTCGTGACGGACTCAGGTCGAGTTCATCAGTTTATAGTCATGACGGACTCGGGTCGTGTCATCAGTTTATAGTCATGACGGACTCAAGTCGAGTTCTTCAGTTTATAGTCATGACGGACTCCACTGTATGATATTCAGTTTATAGTCATGACGGACTCATATCTAGTTTAAAGTTGGACTCGGGGTGGTGTCATTTGCGATGGTTGAGTCAAGCGTGAACATGTCATGAGGGAGGTGTCGGTGGATGTATGCGGTTGTGTCGGTTGCTCCCCTTGCGCGTTCTCGTGCCGACTTAATTTCCCATATGCATAGACTATCTTCATGTCGTTCTCACGTTTTGGTAGGTAGATATATGATGCTATTGTTGCGCAAATGGAGATCGGCGTCGCGTCCCAGTATGTGCGTGACTCTGTCACGTGACGCGTATCTGGATGTTCCGCGTCATCCGCCATCGTCTCGTTCGATGGCGGTGGCGATACTGAGCTAAAGCTAAAGCTGGGCCGGCTGTACAATGGATTCAAGACTTCAATGTCTTCGGCCTCGACCTGGTTCTGCGCAGCATCCGGTCCTCTCAACGTTACGACAGGTCTCGCAGCCCCTGTGGATGATAAGGCTCCGCCTCGACGATGCGCGTTATGCACGGCGGCCTTTCGTTCCGAGTTCGTATCTGCGCGGCGGTCAGCGGCCTCCCTTCATCGCGGCTTGTTGCTTCATCGCGGCTTGTTGGCAGCGGTACGGCGGCCTCCGTCTCGATAGCAGTGAGTTTTGTCGTTCATTTGGGGTCTGGGATTCTCACTGACTCGCTCGTTCCCTCGTTCTCTGTAGTGCGCGATGTGTCGCGATCCGCTCGCGCTGGTTTTGCGCTCATTCGCCTCAACCGCGTGGTTTCGATTGTGGAATCATTTGGCAACGGGTGAGCAGTCTCCTTCCTCTCTCTTAGATTCTCGCTGATTCCCTGTTCCACCTCTTCTGTGAACCCTTCTCTTGTTCCCTATCGATCGATGTATTCTTCACGTCAATGTTTCCATTGGCGATCCCTTGTATTCGTCATGCGGTACGATATTCAGTTTATAGTCTTGATGGACTCAATCCGACATTCGGGGCGACATCATATCCAAATCTCCCCCTCGAACCGGAGGTCGGTCAGTCGATCATGTTGTAGATGGTTGTGTCCGTTCTTCCAAATTACGTTCAATCTTTTTTTTTACATCCTCATGACGCTTCTGAATGTCACGATATGCTGCAGCGCCTCTCCGTCTTCGTTGGTTCCTACAACTTGGTATCTTTAAGAACCAAACGATTATGGTGATTGGAACAGCTGGAGAGCTTCCCAAACCACCTTCTCAGCATGTTGTATTTTTAGAAGGTCCGTCGGTTGTACGTTCTAATCGACCAGAACTTTGAACCATGTTTTATGAATGCCACCGTCCAAGCTATGCGTGCTATCCCGGAGTTGTAAAATGCCCACAACGAGTGAGTCCTATCATGCGTGATCTTTATAATTCCATGGGGAAGACTACTGAAGGGTTACCTCCATACATGTTCTTGCATGTATGTGGTTTAGCGGCATAGTTAGAAGTTTCTGAGGTCATGGTGAACAGGTATTGCGACTAGTGGTCCCACAGTTCAACGAGGAATCATGAGCGGGTGCTGGACCAGCTTCCCCGGCTCGAAAGAACCCCCTTGCCGACTGTGAACCACGGCGTTCAAGGTCGTTCTCATGCTGCGAAGCGTGTCCAGATGAGTCCCTCACCACCTTCCAACTGTTCCTCGAGTATCCAAGATTGCACGCCATATAAGCTCGGTAGCTGCGAATGGTTCTGTGGCCGAGGTACCTCATATTCTCTTCGAGTCACATTTAGCCACTCGAACCTATACTCTCAATCGACATGCCAAGCGGAATGCACTAGATGCTGGGATGTTTTGTCTCATTCGCTCAAAGGTCCAGTAATGGGACTTGTCTGATCTCACTATCCTTTTGGATTGTGTCTGTGTCGATCGCGTCCGAATATCTCCAGAAGCTCCCTCCCTATCTGGATATCAGGATGCCGCTCCTATCACACCCCTGATTTCTGTGGCTAATCCAGATCTCAGTTCTGCTCAGAAAGATGGTTCTAGCAGTGTTATCATCTCGCTTGTCAGCAATGCATCGGTGGTACTCGTTGTCGTCATATGGGGTGGTTGCTTTTTCATTGAAAAATGCAGCAAAAGCCCTGGTTTCCACAAGCTAACTGCGCTCGTCGATGATGATGGAAACCAGTGTATTCGTTGCTCGCGTGCCACCCCTCATGTGGGTTTATTCCGTGAGGGTTGCGCTCATGTTACTCGTACGCATGCGCTATGGTCTGGCGCGTCGTGAGCGGTCCTCCCTTCATTCCGCGTGTCTGTCCTCGTAGCGCTCTCACCACTCGCCCGGTGGTCTTGCATTTGCACGCCCTCTCTCGTGGCATTAGATTGGCCTTGACCACCTCGTCGCCTCTGTCTCGAAACCTGTGCAAGAGGGTCTTTTAGTGCTCACTGAGCGGTACAGTACCCAGTTACGGGTGTCTTGAGCGGGTCCGTTCCAGCGATCCCAGCGATGAAGCGTGATGCTCTGCGACAACCTAAAGCAAGCAGTGTCTGCGACCAAGGTTCCTCCATCTCGCATGTTTCTCCTGCCACCCATATTCTTGTCATCTCCAACCCTGTCAACTCTACAGTTCCTATCTTTGCCTCGGTCCTCGAGAAGAACGGCAGCTTCAATCCCCGCAAGTTATTCGGTTTCGTGGTGTAGACCGCTCCTTTTGTGCGTGCACCACTGTCCTCTCGGGGTCCCTGGTGGACTCTTCGTGTCTCTTGAGTCAAGTCTGGGCTGCTGTGTATGCCTGTGTTGAGTCATTGGTTCGAGATACACATGACGGGGTCATAGTCATAAGTCATAAGTGGGAAGGGGCCGCACGTCGTCATGGCGATCACCATCACACATGTTCAGCGACAGTGCTTCCCTCCCTCTGGGGTAGTGAGTCGAGGTGTAATAAATGCCAATATTTGCATGTGGGGCTTTGTCTGTATACCGTACAGTATGGCCCTTCATGTTGCAAGTGTCATGGCTAATTTTCGTGAGCGGTCGCCACCCGCAAGTACGTTTGCCATCTGTCCTCTGGTTTGCCATGTCTTGTGTCCCAATGGATTACAGCGTGGCTGTGGTCAACGGGTGCCACCCGTGGCTCAGTTCCAGTTGTCCTAGGTCAACTCCCAGCGTCATCAGGGCCCATAACCTGTTAAAGTATAGAGACTGAAATGCTATCTCAGTCTCTTGGAAAAGAGCTCATATTAGAAGTAATTAGCTACCTGAAATGCTATCTAAAAGAATGGTCAACAATTGTATGAAATATAAGAATAAACTTGAACTCATACCTCAGTCTCTTGGAAAAGAGCTGAGGTCACAGAGTCACACAACTGCGAAATACAATGGCAAATTCAAACTCCGGTCAAAGGAAGATATCAGGGATGATAATGCATAGAATCCATACCCTCTCTCTAATACCATCAGGTCCTGGTTGCCAGTGATCAGAAGAAGAGATGTTTGGGCTGAATGTCAAATCCTTAACAATTGGAAAGGCAGTGGTGCTACTTGTCTTCAGATTATTATGCAATGATAAAGAAATTTG
>QLPG01018645.1:0-18837 GCA_003314385.1 Gomphus sp. MG54 | reverse complement strand
TATGCTATTGATCTGTGGTTTTAGAATAATTTTTTTGTCGATGTTGCCAGATCCTTGTGTAAAATGGTGGATGTCACACTTGAGTCACGTGATGTAGCGGAAACCGTTTGTCTTCTACCTTAGTATTTCAGGTAGCTAATTACTTCTAATATGAGCTCTTTTCCAAGAGACTGAGATAGTATTTCAGTCCTTATATTTAACAGGTTATGGGCCCCAGCGACGCTGGGAATTGACCTAGGACACCTAGAATTAAGCCACAGGTAGCACCTGTTGATCACAGCCAAGCTGAAGTCCATTAGGATACAAGACATGACAATCCAAAGGCCAGATGGTGAATGTACTTGTGGGTGGCACCCGCTTATGAAACTCAGCTATGACGCACACAATGTGCAAGGCAGTACTGTATAGTACAAAGATAAAGACACATACACACATGTGGGAATCTATTATACTTTGACACCATGACCCAAGAGGGAGCGAAGCACATCGGTTAAACAAGCCTGCTGGCAAACACACTTGATGACGACTGTCATGGCGACGGGCCCCCTCCCACTTATGACTTACAACTATAACACTATCGCATGTATCTTGAATGAATGACACACCACGGGTGTAAGCAGTAGCCCAGATGTGACCTGAGATCCATGATGAGTACACCAGAGACTGCGAGAGGACAGTGATGCACATTCAAGGAGCCAGGACATGCAAACACAATCCCTCCAGGTGAGCAGCGACATCACCACGAGGACAGACAGTTTGGTCCATGGGAGCTGCCATAGAGGATAAAGTATGGTGATGGCTCTGTGGCCTGAGAGGAATAGGATCAATGTAGGCAAGATTGGAGAGGGGGGAGGAAACAAGAACAACTGTCAGGATCATAAACATCTTGAACAAAATAAGCAACTGCCACCTGATTGAATTCCCAACCACGATGACCAGGCCAAGTATGAAGGTACTCCCACCACCCTCTCCACAGGAGATCCACAGGAAGCTCTCAGTGCATGCCAAGCCCAAGAAATTAAGTATATCGCCAGAGGTAGGCACGCCCCATGGCCATCCTGGATCAGGAGTCGATGATGTATCCATCTGGATCACAGCACCTATAGTCTATCACAGAGCGGCAATCTGCGAGCAGTGATAAGGGCAAGGATGAAGATGGCCAGTGGCAGATGGCAGACAAGGAGAGACATTGGACGAGGGGAAAATGACCACTCATGACATCCCAGATGATGGCACATGTCTCTGAGTAATATGAGCGCAGACCACATGGAACAAACCCACACGAGGGGTGGCATGAGGGCACTGACAATGCGATATAAGGTCTTTGTGTTTTCAATCATGGTGTCACTCGATTCAAGTGAATACGTCATGACAAAAAAACATACTAGGCTCTTCCCATAGAAGTCTTCTACTCATGTAGGATCAAGACTGGTCTTGCCAGGACAAAGGTGAGATTGTGACATGTTTTCTGGATCAGTCCATTAAATTCTAGAATGCATCAACTTCAGATGCGATGTCATTCCTAGACCCCTAAATAATAGATTGACTCACACTCCATGTAAATGAATTGATATGAAATATCCTGTTTGGTGGGCTAGACACATGCAGTTTGTAAAGGGCATATTAAGTTTGCAGCAAAGAGGGATTCAGCCCCAGAATTATATTTTAAAGAAGGCCAGAGACCAATTAAGATGGTACCTGAAACTAGCAGAAGCAATGGTCAGGTGGATATTGTTAAGGAATACGAGTAGATATCTAAGGAAGGTGCTGATATGGGCTTGGAGGATCCCAAGTTTCAACTTGTGACATTGGAGCAAAGATAGAACCCTATGTGCATGGCATATTGATGTCCCTATGCTTGAAGAGTTCAAGTATGCATACATTGACATGGATGCCGAGCACGAGAGTGGGAGAAAAGAAGACTGGAAACAATGGACAGAGAATCAGGCAGAGGAATTAACCCCTGTTGTCAATGGTATCTGCTTAAAAACAACCAAGGTTTCTCTATCATGCTTGCTCGTGCAAAATCACACATGGATGCAATAGAACTTGCAGAAGACCTGGCACAGGCAAACTATGTGGCTCTTACTATGGGGATATTGTACCCAGCAGCGGTAGCTGCAATGCTTGTGAGGAGGATAGTCAGATAAAATCAAGGACCAGGAAGCCAAAGGGTGCAATAGTTCTGGACGGATTCATGTCAATAACCTTGTCGGCAACTGTCTCCTGGATGATCATTCCAGACCCATACTGTACAGGTTCAAGACCTTGACCTGTACCTTTGTGACTCAAATGGCTAGCAACACAATTTTGGACAAAAGAGTCATAGCTTTGGTTTTCAAAGTGATGATGAGTATGACATGCACAAGAACAATATTGGTAGTGATATGAAAATAGAGTCAGGGATCGATGTCGACCCTTTGACCAGTATCATCATAACAGTACCTAAAACTCAATATATGTTTCAATACTTCTTAAAGGTCATCTCATTCCAGTTCCGTTCTCTCGATAGTCAAATATTTACATAAGAGCTCTGAACCTCTCAACATTATAGAGAGACATGTGCGGTATATTGCGATATTCAGGAGTGCTACGAGGATGTCAAAAGGATTGAATATACTTTGGATAAGCTGGCACAACTCTTTAACGACATGAGCATCCATGTTAAGCAGCAAGAGCAAAGAACTACACCATCCCACCTCATACAATTTGAATCTGCCAACTCTTTGACAATATCCAGAAAGGATTTCAGGTCCGTGCCAACTTTACCAATCTCCAGCACACGCATCATGGAGTGCCTTGCATGATTGAGTTTAACAACCCACCTCATTGTGAGTAAAAATTTGCAAAATAAGACAGATGACAACAATTAAGGCCAAAAAAGCCCAAATAAAAGAAGGGTAAAAGTGGATGATGACTAAGAACTATCATATACGACATGACTGACCTCTAGTTCGAGGGGGAGATTTGGATTTGATGTGGCCCCAAATGTTGGATCGAGTCCGTCAAGACTATAAACTGAATATCATCCAGTGAAGTCCATCACAACTATTATGACTAGCAATCATCTATGACCTGACCAACCAACCAACCTCCAGTTTGAGGGGGAGATTTGGATATAATATTGCCCTAAGTGTTGGATTAAGTCCATCATGACTATAAAATGAAGAACTTTTGGACCAAGTCTGTCATGACTTTAAACTCAAGAACTCAACCTGAGTCTATCATGACTATAAACTGATGAACTTGACCTGGGTCCGTCACAACTATAAACTGATTAAATGAACCTGAGTCTGTTATGACTTTAAACTGGATCAGAGTCTGCTATGACTTTAAACTGGACTGGAGTCTGCTGTGACTTTAAACTGGATCTGAGTCTGCTAAGACTTTAAACCAAGCATAACCATCATGGGCAGTGACATGGACAATCTATTGGATCACTTAGAACAACACCTGCCGGTTTGGACTCAGAGGGAGTACTCAGAATTTGGTATTCAGCCTGAATGTATCTCTTCTTTATCTCTGTGCTTGCACAATGTTAAATCCACGTGTCGGCGCTTAGCTAGAGGCTTCTGGAAGGGTTTCCGGAGGGTTCCGAATGGTTTCCAAAGGGGGGTTCATACTCCAGGGACAGAGGGACTAAAGGTCGTGGATTTGGGATCGGAATCGGAACAGGGATGGAGGACGGGAAGTGCCAGGGGTCTTGGGACTGTTCACGGTATAGGGTGGTACAAGTGGTTTGAGGTCGCAGGGACTTGGCTTCAACTTATGTGTTGTGCCCTCCTCGATCATCTGTCCCTAATTTTGGAAAGTCGGAAAGTTTACTGGAACTTAATCGGAAACTACGACGCAGAATTAAGTCGATATTCGTACTGGCAAATAGTCCAGTCGACTGGTGACTTATATACATGTATCTAGTCTTGTACTATCTTTTGCCGAGTAAAGACAAGGGGGGAGAGAGTACATATAAAACGAAGAACAAGGGAGTGAGGTATGCGATGATCCTGCACATCGTTTATCAAAGGAGCAGAACCTTGACTTTGGAATCTTCGGAGGTTTGGAAACATGGAACCTCGGAATGATGCATCGGAATATCGGAAATCGGTTATTCAGACTTTGAGCGATCGGAAAGGTCCCGGAAATGGTGCAGGTGGTTGTGGGGTTTAATGTGGGTTTGTTTGGTGGCATGGGCCATAACACACAACCTTACTTACCTATTCCAACCCTTTTACACCACCATGGCCTTTCAGTACCATCAAAATTCATCCACCACTTACATTTTTCAATCACTAGAAGATCAGCTGACCCATCAAGCTATTGGAGATGGAACTAGGGAAATGCATGGGTCAGGCCAACCCGCACGGGTCACCGGGTCAGGTGTCCTTGGGTGTGGGTGCGGGTCAAGCCACGAGCACCTGTGACCTAGGCCCAACCCAGGGTGTCAACTCCGACACGAATGCAACTTATGCGTACACGCATACTCCAACACGAACACAACTTATGCGTACACGCACACCCCGACACAAATATGACGAAAGCACCATATGCGCATGCGACACTACAAACGCAATGAACATGCCGTACAAGTCGTACACGCCGTATGTGCCATATGCGTCATACGTGCCTATGCGCCATACGTGCTGCATGCGTCATATGTGCTGTACGTGTCGTACACGCCATACGCGCGGTATGTGCCGCATGTGCCATACGCATTGTACATGCCATATGCGCCATACACATCATACGCGCCGTATGTGCCGTACGCATCGTACGTGCCATATGCACCGTACGTGCCACACGCGCTTTACACGTCGTATGCGCCGTATGTGCCGTATGTGCCATATGTGCCGTACGCGCCGCACGAGCCATATGTGCTATACATGCCATATGTACCATACGTGCCGCACACGTGCAGGTATGGCGTACACCCGACACCCGTCAACCCATGGGAAAAAACCCATGGGTTGACGGGTTCAGGTTTCCCATGGGTCGGGTGCGGGTCACCCACATTTGACCCGTGGGTGACCCGTGCCGTTCCCTAGATGGAACTGATGATTTGGACTGAGGGGGAGTGTTAAGGATTTGATATTCAGCCCAAACATCTCTTCTCCTTATACCTGGCAACCAGGACCTGATGGTATTAGAGAGAGGGTATGGGTTCTATTCATTATTATTTCTGATATCTGCTTTTGATAGGAGTTTGAATTTGCCATTGTATTTTGCAGTTGTGTGACTCTGTGACCTCAGCTCTTTTCTAAGAGACTGAGGTATGAGTTCAAGTTCATACAACTGTTAACTGTTCTTTTAGATAGTATTTCAGGTAGCTAATTACTTCTAATATGAGCTGTTTTCCAAGAGACTGAGATAGTATTTGTCAGGGGATGACCCTCTCCGAGTCCTGACAACAAGTCCGAGGTCCTATCTCGGACTCCACCTAAACTCCAAGGATGAGAGACTAAAGTCCGAAAGGCCACCAATGTCAGAGGATGATCCCTTCCGAGTCCTGATCCAAGTCCAAACCCCTATCTTGGACTCCTCCCAACTCCAAGGCCCTATCTCAGACTCCCCCCAACTCCGAGGCTAAGAGACCCAGGTCTGAGGGACCACCGAGCAGGAGATAGGAATGATCTTAGTGTGATGACTGGAACCGGGAATAGGTGCCTGTGTTGATTTATAAGCTAGTGCACAGACCACTTACATAAAGGGTATAAAAGAGGTTCACCAGCAGCAGAGATCCTTAGACTTTCCTCTTCGGATTTCCCCTGCTTAGATCTGAGAAGCCTGTGGGTAGGCTCTGGGTTCGAGTCCCATAGTCAGGCCTAGGAGGACATCCAGGGCTGGGTGGTGTCCCGCTGGTTCCAGCCTCCGGCAGTCGAGATCAGTTCCAAAAGAGGGTTGCCCTTACAGTATTTCAGTCCTTATATTTAACAGTAAATAACTTTAGCTATCATAATCCAAAGACTTTGCATACTTTAGCTTTGATCTAGTATAGCAGCCTATAATTGATAAATCTAGGAGGGTATTAGCTGAGTTACCTGACTGTAAATTAAGAAGTTGATTGGCAAAGGTAATTAAATGTAGATAATGCTAAAATGTAGATGATAGTACCAATGAAGGAAGGTTGGGATATATGACAGAAGAGCCTTTGAGTGTAAAGATAAAGGCAGGAGCAAAGATCTGCTAATTTAGATAGCAGACTGATGGTACAATGGCAGATAGGGAATAGCATGGGTTAGGCCTACCTGCATGGGTCACCAGGTTGGGTGCCCTTGTTATAACCCAGTAAAGCCGAGGAGTTGGTCAATGTCAAGCCCCCGATACCAAGCTCTGATTTACTTGGCAGTACTGACCGGCCAACCCTTACCCATATCATGTGTAGCCTCGGCTCGGTACATTCGGTTTATCGTTTGGTTCACTTTCCTCATCTTACCCTCTCTATTCATTGTCATTCATTCATTCCCTGTCCTTCCCCTTGCCTGTTTACCCTCAGGATATTCACTCTTTGTTGTCACTCGGCAGTGGCACTATTGTTTTATGTTCAGGCCACTCCCATTGTTCTATTCTCATTCACTCTTTTGTCCTCAGCCATACTTTATTGTTCTATTATCATCTACATTCCTTGTTCTATTCTTGATCATTGTGGACAATACCTCCACATGGTTCTTCATACCTTATTGTTCTCCATTCCTTGTGCCACTCTGTTCCACATCTCACTTATTAGTCTATATAAGTAGCCAATGTATGTAGATGGTTCTTTGTTCTGGAAATCAACTAGGTTTACGCCTTCTTGTCCTCCCCTCTCCTGTCCCAAGTCCTTTACCTGGGCCGACATTCTCAGCACTCTCCCAGGTATCCCTCTGTCCTAAATCGGTGGCACGCATGGGAAGTAGGGCGCAACACACGAGTACGTTGAAGCCATGCCACTATTCCCAGCCTGCAGGACTGTCAAGATTCGGTGACGCCGAGGTATCGGTTAAGTCCTGCAAACCGTTACGGGGTGGCTAGGCTTCAACGTGCTCTTGTGTTGCGCCCTGCTGTTCCGTGTGTGCCACTAATTTGGATAGCGAGAGGAACCTTGAGGGGATGCCGAGGGTGTCAGCTCGAGCGAAGGACTTTAGGAATAGAGAGCAGACAAAAGGGGTGCGAATCAATCGATATTCTGAGTGAAGAACTATCTACATACATCCCGCTACTTTTATAGTTAAGAAGCAAGATGTGGAACAGGGTGGCGTAAGGAATGGAAACAATAAGGTATGAGGCAACCACATGGAGGCATTGTCCACAGTGATCAGAAATAGAATAAGGAATGTAGGCGGTATTAGAATAATAGAGTATGGCTGAGAATAAGATAATGAAATGGTGGGCGGGAATAAAACAATAGAGGGCGGCCTAAGATAAAACAATGGCAAAGGCCAAGACAATGAGTGGCCGTCATGTTGTTCGGAGGAAACGGGTAAAGGAGTGGATAGGGGGTTGAAGGAACAATGGAAGGGGGTGTACAAGGGGAGTGGTCCATACGAGGTACCGGATGTACCGAGTCGAGGTCGCGCGGTGGTGCGAGATAATACGGGTGAGGGCCGGTTGGTCGGTATTCCCGAGTAAGTCGGCACTCGGTGTTGCAGGCTTGACAAGGACTTGGCCACTCCTCGGCATTCCCGGAGCCTGACAGTCAAGTCCTGCAGACCATTTGGGGTGGCTGTTGCGATGTGAAAGAATGATGTAATACACCAAGATGGATACATGAGGTGCATGTAGTCCGTGGGCTGAGGGCATATAGTTGGATAGATGAGCGAGGGTAGAGTTGGGCTGAGTGGGCTGAAATGAATAGTCGGGTATGCCAGCGTATGGTTCCTAACAGTGGCTAGGCTTCAACGTACTCATGCATTGCACCCTACTATTCTGTGTGTGCCACTTATTTGGACAGAAGAGAGGCCCATGAAGGTGCCAAGGGTGTTGGCTTGAGCAAAGGACTTTTAGACAGAAGAAGGGCGGACAAGGGGATGTGAACAAAGTTGATATTCAGAGTGAGGAGTTATCTATATATATCCGCTACTTATATAGGTTAAGAAGCAAGATGTGGAACAGGGTGGCATAAGGAATAGAGAACAATAAGGTATGAAGAATCATGTGGAGGCATTTTCCACAGTGATCAAGAATAGAATAAGGAATGTAGGGGAGAATAGAATAATGAAATATGGCTGAGAATAAAATAATGAGGGAGTGTGTGAGAATAGAATAATAGAGGGCAGCTGAAGATAAAACAATAGGGCTGTGACCAAATTAATAAATGAATAGTAAATGTTCTGAGGAGAACAGGTAAGGGAATGGATAGGGAATGAGTGAATAGTGGGGATGGAGGGGATAGGGTGAGAGGAATGGTCCAGAAGATGACCTAGATGTACCAAGCCAAGACCACATGGTAGTGAGGGATGATATGGGTAAGGGTCAGTCAGTTGGTATTATCAAGTGAACCGGAGCTTGGTATCTTGGACTTGACAGCCCTTGGGTTTGGATGTAGGGCAAGCTGAGAGCACCTGTGACCCAGCCTAACTGTTAGGCAGTGGGAATGCCAATGATGCATGGGCCAAGCACTATTGTAATAATGCTGACTTCACAATGCTGGTGGGAATCAGCCAAGTCCTGCAAACTTATCGGGGTGGCTTGGCTTTAATATACTTGTGCATTGTACCCTACTTTCCATGCATGCCACTGATTTGGAACAGATGAGATACCCAGGAGAGTGCCAAGAGTGTCGGCCTGAGTAAGGGACTTTAGACGGGAGGAGGGAAGACAGGAAGGCATAAACCAAGTTAATATTCAGAACAAGGAAATATCTACATCCACATACTACTTATATAGGTTGAGAAGTAAGATGTTATCAGGTACACGTACCGAGTGTCTGGTAATTTGGCAGTGCTGACCGAATGTATCCGACTACAACCACGCCCAAGTGTCCAAGCTGCATGCAAATTACTTAGTGCGCTAGTCTCGACTCGGCACATCTACCCTCCACATCCCCATCCTCATCCTTTGTCCACTCTTCCTCATTCTGCCAACTATTAAACCTACCCTGTCTGTTCCTTATTCGTCAACCCACCTCACTTTGGGACATTTTGTCCTTGTATTATCCTCAGCCATGGCCCCATTGTTTTATAGACAGTCACTCCCTATTGTCTTATCCCTGGCCACATTTCTATTATTCTATCTTTTATTGTTCTCTCCCCATTTCCATTCCTTCATTCTAATTTTACTTGTTGTGGACAATACCCACATGCTCTGCATACCTTATTGTCCCACATTCCTTATTCCACATGTCACTTCCTAAACCTATATAAGTAGGGCATGCATGTACATATTTCCTCATTCTGGGTATTGACTAGGCTTAGGCCCTTCTACAGTAGGGGACAAAACCATTCAAATGTTTTGAACATTTGTGTTGTATTGTAAATAACAGGAGTATTACATAATCAAAAAATATGATGTAATTAGTGGAGATAGCCCTGCTTCTGAACTTGAGGTCACAAACAAGATGATTACATAACTCTCAATATTCATAGAGATATTAATTATTTAAAAAATGAAGTATTTGAACAGTTTTGTCCCTCACAGTTATTAATGCAATAAATTGTATATACAGAGCTGGAAATCACATGACAAGTCACATGACATCCTGTGAACCTTTTTATAGTTTGTTTCTGTCCAAACACAGCCAAACATCCCTTGTTCAGAACCATAAAGCCTCTCTCTGCTGCTAAAGTTGACTCTATCATCCAATTGCTCAAAACTGGTCATTCTAGCCACTACATCTCCTCTTACCTTGGTGTCTCTGTTGGCTCTATCTCTACCAGTTGCAGGAAACACTGTCCTGATATACCCAAGGCCACTGGTGGTCACCCATCCAAGATATCCCCCTCCAACATCCACCATATCATATCACTCATACAAAGAGGGAAGATTGAGAATGCAACCCAGGGTACCCAGGTGCTCAAAAACATTCTCAATGAACCAGTGACATCCAAGACTATAAGGAGAAACCTGAAGAAGGCTGGGGTAAAGGCAGTTGTAAAGAGAAAGAAGCCACTTCTTAGTGCAGGGCATAAGAAGGCAAGGAGGGAGTTTGCAGAAGCTCATCTGGAGTGGACTCTAGAGGACTGGAAGTGTGTTATCTGGTCAGATGAGACCAAAATCAATTGATTGGGGTCAGATAGAAGGAGATGGGTGTACAAAAAGGCTGGAGAGCCTTTGAATGATAGGCTAGTTGAGGGAACACTGAAGTTTGGTGGAGGTTCTGTGATGGTATGGGGTTGTATGTTGTGGAAAGGACCTGGATATGCTGCCAAAATTGATGGAAGGATGGATGGGGAGTTGTACAGGCAGATTTTGGATGATGAGCTTCAGGCTAGCCTGGAGTATTATAGTAAAGATTCTACTGACATTATTTTTCAACAGGATAATGACCCCAAGCACACATGCAAGAAGGCCACTGAGTGGTTTTCTGACCATGGCTATGAGGTCATGAAGTGGCCAGCTCAGTACCCTGAACCTAAACCCCATTGAACACCTCTGGACTATTGTCAAAAAGTGCCTTTCTGACTATGAACACCCCCCTAGTGGAGTGCATGAGCTATAGGAGAGGATTGGAGTGGAATGAGAGAAGATAGAGCCAGAGGTGTGTCAGAAGTTGATTGAGAGCATGCCTAGAAGGGTGCAGGCAGTGATGAGAGCAAATGAGGGCTTTACCAATTACTGATATATACCATTTCTTGTTTAAAAAATGTGAGGGACAAAACTGTTCAAATGCTTCATTTTTTAAATAATTAATATCTCAACAAATATTGAGAGTTACGTAATCATCTTGATTGTGACCACAAGTTCAGAAGCAGGGCTATCTCCACAGTACAACACAAATGTTCAAAACACTTGAATGGTTTTGTCCCTTACTGTACCTTCTCCTCCTCTGTTAAGTCCTCTACTTAGGCCAGCATCATTGGCATCCTCCCGAGTATCCCATCTGTTGCAAATCAGTGGCATGCACAGAGAGTAGGGCACAATGCATGAGTATGTTGAAGCCAAAGCCACTACTTCCAGCCTGTAGGACTTGGCTGTTCCTGTCTGACACCTTGGCATTCCCAAAGCTTGACAGATGTGGAATCAGGGTGGTGTAAGACATGAAGAAAAGAATAAGGTATGGAGACCATATGGAAGTATTGTCCACAGTGATCAGAAATAGAATAATAAAGTGTAAATGAGAATAGAACAATGAAATATGGCTGAGAATAAAATAAGAAGAGTGTGGATGAAAATAAAACAATAAAAAATGGCCAAATATAAAACAATAGGGCTGTGACCAAAAAGTGAGGGAATAGGAAATGTCCCAAGGGGAAACAGGTAGAGGGAAGGATCAGGAATAGAAGAATAACAAGAATAGAGGGGATGAGATGAGGGGAGTGAACCAAATGATGAACTGAATGTACCAAGCCAAGACCATGTACTAGTGAAGAATGGCTTGTCACTGGTGTATGGGATTAAACAGTAAGGGTCATTCAGTCAGTACTACCAAGTGAACTGAAGCTCAGTATCATGTACTTGACACTAACCTGGCATGTCAACTATGTACGTGTGTATACACATGCGTATGATACACATGCATATGATACACATGTGCCAATATGAATGCAACTGTCAAGCCCACAATACCGACCTCTGGTTCACTTGGTAGTACTGACCGAATGACCCTTACCATTTAATCCATTACACCAGTGACAAGTCATCCCTCACTAGTATGTGGTCTCAGCTCGGTACATTTGGTTCATCATTTGGTTCACTTCCCTCATCCCATCCCTTCTATTCTTTATTATTTTTTCATTCTCCATCCTTCCCTTCACCTGTCTCCCCTCGAGACATTCATTATTCATTTATTGTTCAGTCGTGGCCCTATTGTTTTATATTTGGCCACCTTCTATTTTTCCATTTTCACTCACACCCCTACTCGTTTATTATAAGTCATATCTCATTGTTCTATTCTCATCTATATCTTATTGTTCTATTCTAGATCACTGTGGACAGTACTTCCACATGGTCTCCATACCTTATTCTTTTCTCCATGTCTTATGCCACCCTTATTCCACATTCTGCCTCTTAACCTATATATTCCTCAGTCTGAATATCAACTAGGGTTACACCTTCCTGCTTCCCCTCCTACTCTTTAGAAGTCCTGCACTTGGGCTGACACTCTTGGCACCCTCCTGGGTATCTCTTCTGTTCCAAATCAGTGGCATGCATGGAAAGTAGAGCACAATGCATAAGTACATTGAAGCCAAGCCACTCTGACTGGCCTGCAGGACTTGGCCACTTCTTGCCCGAATCTTCGGCATTACCAAATACTGACAGCAACATATGCATGCATGTCATGTGTTTATGTCTGCATATGCATGTATGTTTTAGAACCTGAGAAGCTGTGATAAAACTTTAGTGTGCACTAAAGCAAGTCAAGTTCTCTAACAAGATGCAGGAGGACAACAAAATACACTTGCACTGGCTATTTTTATGAAGAACCCAATTAAGAGATTATACTCCGGAGATTCATGTAATCTGTTATCACAAGAGTATTGCAATAAAGATTTAATGAGATTTCACGTAGCTGTGCAAAATGTCTTTATTAATTCTGATCTGGGTCGTGTGTCCAAAGAGAATATTTAAGGGGGGTCTTGTCAGGTATCCTGTTCATTACATATAGAATTAATAGTTTAAGAGTGTTAAACTATTAGTTCTAGACTGGTTTGGGTTTATTTCCACTTTTCTAATTTTTATCTGACTTTAATTTTTGAAGGGCTAGCCTGCCACTCTGGTAGCAAAAGCTAAGGTTCACTCTTCAGAATGAACCTTATTCCACAGGTCTTCGGACTTGTTGTTGAGTGTGGTTTCCGGTCTTCTGACCAGTTACCTAAGCAGACTTCAGTCTACTTATAAAAGTGCTACTGGCACTTATTTAATCCTGTGGATTAATATGGGTGAAAATGATTGTTATTTTATGCTACATAACTAGCTTCTTTTATATTAATTCTAAGCTAATTATGTAATCTCTTGATAAGGGAATTCCTTCATGAAGCTTGTGGAGGTGTACAGAAGGTATTGGAATGCCTTGGAAGCTGGTGGAGTCATTGTATCATCATTGTCACTACTTTTACAATTGTCAAGTCCAAGATACCAAGCTCCGGTTCACTTGGTAATACTGACTGACCGACCCTTACCCATATCATCCCTCACTACCATGTGGTCTCAGCTTGGTACATCCATGTCATCTTCTGGACCATTCCTCTCACCCTATCCCCTCTACCCCCTATTATTCTCTCATTCCCTGTCCATTCCCTTACCCGTTCTCTCTCGGAACATTTACTATTCATTCATTAATTTGGTCATGGCCCTATTGTTTTATCTTTGGCTGTCCTCTATTGTTCTATTCTCACCCACTCCCTCATTATTTTATTCTCAGCCATATTTCATTATTCTATTATTGCCTACATTCCTTATTCTATTCTTGATCACTGTGGACAATGCCTCCACATGATTCTTCATACCTTATTGTTCTCCATTCCTTATGCCACCCTGTTCCACATCTTATTTCTTAACCTATAATAACTCCTCACTCTGAATATCAACTTTGTTCACATCCCCTTGTCCACCCTTCTCCTGTCTAAAAGTCCTTTGCTCAAGCCAACACCCTCGGCACCTTCACGGGCCTCTCTTCTGTCCAAATCAGTGTGCACGGAACAGCAGGGTATAACATACAAGTACATTGAAGCCTAGCCATCCCAAATGGTCTGCAGGACTTGACCGACTCCTCAGCTTTACCGAGTTATAACAACAATAAAGAAATATAATATTCTCACGACTGGTACTCCTGTGACTGGTCATGTCACGAAATATTAATATTATGTAAGTCATGCTTCTGGACTGACTGTTTATGTAATTAGTATTATATAAGTCCAGGAATTTGTTGTACATTGTGGACTGAGAACTTGAGCCAGGAGTTTGGAGCCACTTTCATAGATTTAGGTAATTGGCTCCATAGTTGTTGTACACTATGGGTCCACACATTGATAGGCAAAAATATAGATGTTTTTATGATTATCTGTAGGCTCAATCTCCTTGATAATTTAGAGTTAATTACTGGAGGTAATTCACTCTTAATTGGCTGGCCAAAAAAATTATAAAATCTTTTGTTGCCAAGATATGGCTGATTCAAGTGGAAATTTTCTTGAGGAGAGGTTTGGATTCTGCAGGCTGATTTGGCTTGAAAAAATGACTAAAAATAATAGGGAGCATTCCCTATTCTCCAACAATGTACAGCATGTTTATGTCAATGTATATGCATACAACATGTTTGTTTCAGCATGAACATGACATATGACATGAACACACTGCATGTGTGTGGGCGTGGCATACACCCAACACCCATCCATCCATGGAAAAACCCCATAGGTTGATGGGTTTGGGTTCCCCATTGTGTTAAGTCTGCATGTCAGGCGCTTAGCGAGTACTTCCGAAAGGGCTATCCCGGTCAGCGTGGAGGTCCGTAACGGGGCCGAGGACCGAAGTCAGAAGTCGGACAGACTACGGACGGAGGCGGAAGCGCCGGGAACTTAGGGTCGGTCGCAGATTGGTTCAATCTGGTTGCTGAAGTGTTCGAGGTTGAAGGGACTTGGCTTCAACTTATGTGTTGCGCCCTCCTCGATCGTCTGTCCCTAATTTCGGAAAGGAGACGGGAGTTTACCGGAAATTGAATCGGAAATTAGGTGGTAGACTAAGTCGATATTCGTATTAGCAAACAGTCCAGTCGACTGGAAGACTATATACATGCGACTATCCTTGTACTATCTTTGCCGGTCATAAAACAAGGAGAAAGGGAGTACAAGGGGTCAATATAAAAGAGAAAACAAGGGAGTGAGGTATGCGATGGCCCTGCACATCGGTTATCAAAGTATTGAGTCTTCGGTCGGAGATGGACTCGGGGATGGTGTCTCGGTCGTGATAGGAACGGGGGCAGGAATGCAGTTTCTTGGTCGGACTTGTCGGGAATGGGAGTGGGAACGGGAACTACGGAAAACAATCCTTCGTCTTTTCGGTCGGAAAGGTCTCAGAACAGAGGTGGGTGGTTGTGGGGGTTAGTGTGGGTTGCTGAAAGCATGGGCTATAACAGTATCCCCTCACTAGGACCGAGCCCTCGAGGTCCTAAGCTTGTCTTGCTGTGAATAGGGTGGAAAAGGACGTGGGAATGTTTTTAGGCGTTTGCACATAATGGGTGTTCTTCGAGCGCCCGTTTGATCCTTCGTATATAAGGGGTTTTTCTTTTTATTGTGGTTTTCCCTCTTTGATTCCTCCCCATGTTGGACTTTACACGGGATGTCGCGGGGGATGTGTCGGAGGAGATGTGTATCCTGAAAGCCCAGTACAAGGAACAGGTCCGTCTTCTGGAGGCGAAGCAGTCCCAGCAGGTGGAGGCCGCCCGGCAGGCTGAGGCAGAACAGAAGGCCGAGGCTCTGAGGTTGGCAGAGGAACAGCGGCTGAAGGAGGTAGAGGAGCAGCAACTGAAGGAGGTAGAGGAGCAGGGGCTGAAGGAGGTAGAGGAGCAGGGGCTGAAGGAGGTAGAGGAGCAGCGGCTGAAGGAGGAGGAGGAGAAGAAAGAGAAAGAAAAGGCCCATGCCGTTGAACAAGAGGCATTGCTACTGGAGCGTGCCCTTTTACTTGCACAAGAAAATGAAAGTTCGGAGGAGGACGAGAACAAGCCGATTTTTGGGGGTTCTGAAGATTCTGTGTCAGACCACCGTTCATCTGTGGGTCGGGAAACCGTCCCATCACCGTCCAGGGGGCATTCCGGGGGTGAACATCGTTCGGTACCCGTGGTCGGACCCAGTTCTGCTGCGTTGAATGTGGACCGGAAACGTTGGGAGCGCAAGGAGGAGGGGGCTCGTATCTCCATGGCACAGAAGGCCCTCGAAAACCAAGTGGTTCGTAATGCACGGGAGGTCGGAAGGGAGGTGGGTCTCGGACCCTTTAAATCCAGTTGTCGGGCGTTGACTCAGTATCGTCCCGATTTGTATCAGACCATCGTTCCTGAGCATTCCTGGTACCTGAGGACGGAGCCCTGCGACCTATGTCGCAAGCAAGAGATACAGTGCCAGTGGACGACATCGGCAAAAACCTGTGTCCCCTGCCAGGCCAGTCGGGTGCGGTGTGAGGTGGACGGAGTGCCGGTTGTCTGAGGGGTGGCTACGAAGAAGCGGGGGCGGGAGGAGAAGGACATTCCTGAAGCGTCCTCTTCTAAGAGGTCTAGGGTGGATGTAGTGATTTCTCCTCCCTCGAAGGTTGGCTGCGCAGAAATTGTGGCAGTCCTGGGGTTGATCCAGGAAGCTCTGATTGGTATGGACGCCCGTCTTCGGGCTCTGGGAGCGGACGTCAAGAGGCTGTCCGATGCTTCTGAGATGCGGAATGCTATCCACACCGACAATCGGGACCATCTGAAGTGGAACTATTGGTGCGGCGGTCTTACTCCAGCTCCTCATGTGATGGGGGATCGGATGGAATCGGATCCAGGCATGGTGGATGTGATGCCCAAGGCGGGGCGGTCAGTTAACCCGGTTGACCTGGTGTTGGGGCCGAGTGAGGAAGGGAAGGGCAAGGGGGTGGACTTGTTCCAACATTACGATCCTTCCAATCCCGATATTAATCATTCTGTGTTCTATGGCGATGACTAGTTTGTTCGTAATTGTTTGAAAATATCAATAATGGTCGTGGCTGAATGTGGTGGCCTCGGTCATGGTTGTCGTGGTGTTGTTGCTAGGACAGGGTCAGGAAAAACTTGGGGGTGTCCTGCAAAAATGCGAGTTTTGGTAGTAACCATGTCAAGGTTTTTTCTTTAGTGAATTTATCATGTTATCAACAAGGGTCTAGGCTAAGCAAGAGATCTACAAATGGTACCGCTTGTCTAAGGGGCAGTACGGTTTTTGAGGGTCACGATTTCCTGAGTGGAAATTTCTTGGGGGTCGAATTTGAGCGCTACGGCTCAGGTACCAAGAGTCAGTTTGGACGTAGGCTAAACAAGGTAGTACTCAATGCCCTATCGATCATTTGATCACGGTGGGTGAGCATGTGGTGTCCGGTAACTAGAATCTGACAGATTTTCAGAGGGTCACGGTCGAAACTTATCAACGGGTGGTCATGGTTGTTTCGGGAACTGAAGAGAGTGGATGCGTTGTTTGTTTTGCTCCGTGGGTGCTGTCAACTTGTTTAACGCGAACGACTGGCACTGGAGCCGGGGGCCTGTGCCTAATCTTTGGATTCCAAGGTGTCTGATGCTTTGGATTCCTCCTCGACTTCTTCTGCTATGGAGGCTGCACGTCCTTGGGTGACCATGGTAGGGGATCTCGGGCATTCTTTGGCTGTGTGACCCGATCTACTGCAGAAGAGGCAGAGGTTTTGTTCGAATCGGCGTTGGCATTCTTGAGGCGTAAGTTTTCCGTCTTTCCCTAATCTGGACAATAGGTCTATGGTAGTCCTGCTGCCACTGGACAGGGTCGCAGGTTGGCCTACATTGGCCATCTTATTGCCCGTGTTAGGGGCGGGGTATGTGTTCACGGAGGTTCTTCCTCTATCGTATGGGTGGTCGAAGTTCCGGTTTGAGGAAGATTCTCTGGCAACTTCTGATCGACGTTCCCAGTAGCGGGCATCGATGGACTGGGATAAGAGGTGGAGTTGGAGTAGGGAATGCGGTTTCCCTACTCTAGAGATCTCGTCCTTGATGTTGGGGTATGATTTCATTCCCCTGCATTGTGTTTTATTCTTGCACCTTTGTGTTGCTATGGTGTGCTTTTCATTCCTGCATTTGCGTGCTCTGGCGCTTAAAATAAGCGCCCATAACGACGCACCATTGCACACCTTTGGGTCTTGTCTTTAGCATCCATATTGACAAGCCCCAAAGGTTAGTAGTTACTTTGTTACATACATGTCTTTAGCATCCATATTGACAAGCCCCAAAGGCTCTTGTTGCTCTGTGTGTCAGTTATCAGTCTGATTAGACCTTCCCTGCCATCAGGTTATGGGCCCCGCGTTTTAACCGGCTCACACTACAACACACACTACTCCAATCATCCCCATACTTTGCACACACCTTTATACAGGTTGCATCCACCTTCAGTCAAATTTTCAGCCTTATCCGTCAACATCTGACTCCTTATCATCTCGATCAGTAATTCAGACTCCACACTACTCACCATGTCAAACAGTCATTCTGACTCTTCCTCCATGCACCTCACACCTCTCAATAACACCAACTACCCCCAGTGGAGAGGAGAGATGAGGGCTGTGTTGCAGAAGAAGAAATTGTGGCAGCTGGTCATTAGGAAGAGGCTTAGGCCTGCTGATGCAGACAAGGCAGATGTTTGGGATGATGAGGCATCTATGGCAGCAGGTGACATCTTCCTTGCTGTCCAGGTTGATCAGAGGGTCCATTTGGATGGTATTGCTGAAGATCCTGTCAAGATGTGGACCAAACTCGAGACTGTCCACCTCCAGAAGCGTCCAGGGACCAGATTCAATGCCTATGACAACCTCTTTGCGCTTAGGATGCTCCCAGATGAGTCCTTGCAGTCCCTCATGAACAGAGTCGATCAGGCAGTCATTTCTATCCAAAATCTTCGTCCCAGCACCTTCACACTCTGTTAAGTCCGCGTGCCGGGCGCTTAGCTAGTACTTCCGAAGGGGTTTTCCGAGTGAGTGCGAGGGTCCGTAACGGGGCCGAGGACCGAGACCGGGGTCGGACGGACTATGGACGGAGACGGG
>QLPG01018637.1:0-10969 GCA_003314385.1 Gomphus sp. MG54 | reverse complement strand
TTGTTGAATATAAATGGTATACTTTGGGTCAATTCTACATTACTTATTCTATGGTATACCGTACATATGTAGATACTTGCATTGCTAGGAGACACAGTGGGGTTGGGGATAGGTGCCCAGGGTACACATAGGAGTGGGGCAGTGCTAGTTGGTTCTCCTCAGTGTCTGTCTATGCTGAGGAGGTAAGAGTACCACCCTATTATACTATACTAGTGTTGGAATAATTCGACCGGCATGTGTTGCTGTGTCACATTAGTCACACTTTCTTTGTAATATCCCCATCTGTTTGCAATGAGCTACCATCCTTGCTCATGCCAAACAGTTTAATCCTCTGTCCCTGTTCAGCGCATCTTGGAGATTTCAACACAAACAGATCACGGGTTGCTCCCGTTAACCACCGCACGCGCTGATAGGGACCATTGAACCTACGCCAGCACCCTTTACGTGTCGTTGCACTATGCAGCATCTTTCATGTCGTTGCACTTCGTGGAATCTACCACTCATTCCTGATATCATTGCAACTCTCATTACGTGGTTTGACTTTTCATGTCGAACAAAACCTTCGTGGTTTGACCCTTTTTGGTCAAACAAAAATTTCGTGTCAACATCATCCCCAACTTGGATCATGCTGTTACAACTCAGCTCCTGAAACTCACCGGTACCTACTGGCATGAATGGTGGAAGGAGACAGAGGTTGTTTTCATGTGGATCAGTTGTGGAGGATGTATCGGTTATCTCTTCACACATTTGCCAGGAAGATTTCCATCCTACTCTATCAATCACACCCTGGATACGTGCATGCAACAGAACGTGTAGTGGATCTACCCCCCACACACTGGATCATCATAGGACTCGGGGATTTGCGATGGATGTTAAGGAGTTTGGATTTCAGGAGGTGGATGCAGAGTTGATGCCGCTCGAGGAGGTGTGTTGGAATAATTCGACCGGCATGTGTTGCTGTGTCACATTAGTCACACTTTCTTTGTAATATCCCCATCTGTTTGCAATGAGCTACCATCCTTGCTCATGCCAAACAGTTTAATCCTCTGTCCCTGTTCAGCGCATCTTGGAGATTTCAACAACTAGACAAACTGATTAGCTTGTAGTCTAACTTTGTCTAGGTAATGCATACCTCGGTGTCTGTCTACACTGAGCAGTCTAACTTTGTCTAGTTGTATAACTTACATTTGTGCCAAGTTGTCCATAATATTAACAGGTTATGGCCCCTGCAAGCAAAACAAACCCCTCAGCATCTCTTACCAAGGGCTACCAGGTTAGCAAGCTAGCAGCTGATGGTTCTAACTGGAGCATATGGAAGAGGCAGACACTCACCACACTATCAGCACACAAGGGAGTCAAGGGACACCTGGATGGCCTTGCAAGACTCCCACCTGCAACTCCACAATACCCAGATGAGTATACACTCAGCCATGAAGAGGAAGAAGCCCTGGAGGAAACTGGACACCGACAGGATGAGTATGAGCAGAGGGAAAATATCATCAAATCCCAGATACTCACCAGTGTGCCTGAATGTATTGCACTGGAGATTCAGGACGAGGATAAAGTGTTCATGATGTGGAGCAAGCTATTTACAAAGCATGAGGATAAGGCGAAGGGTTGGGGGAAGAAGAAACCTACAGCTTCTTCTGGGAACTTGATGGGATCTGGAAAGTCAAATGCTGAATGCTGGACATGTGGGGGAAAGGGGCACCTGAAGTATGACTGTCCCAAGAAGAAAGGAAAGAAGAAGAAGAATGAAAAAGCTAAGGATGACAATAGCTCAAATACTGCAGTGAAAACTTACAATGATCACGCATTCATCGCAAGTCCACACACAGTTGCCGCTCCAGATCTTCCTCTCAAGCCTCAGGAGACCAGTACTGAGATATATGACTCAGGAGCCTCAAGACATATGTCACCAGATTGGCAGAGATTCAGCAACTTCAGGACAATTGAACCAAAACCAGTAAAGGCTGCAGATAAAGCCACATTTATGGCTACTGGAGTAGGAAACATACAGGTGGACATACCTAATGGAGACTCCACAACAGCTGTCATGCTGAAGGATGCTTTATACTGTCCAGACCTCATGTTTACTCTAGTCTCACTCGCAAGATGTGATGCCACCGGTTACACTGTACAGCTCAAGGACCATGCATGTGTCATCAAAGACAAAGCAGGTCATCAAATTGGTTGAGTACCCCTCATCAATGGTTTATACTAGGTAGATAGAGGGATAGACTCAACTGCTACCTCATACAGTGGTATAAAGATTGTAGTTGAGGGTAGTAGATAGGGTTTCCAGGGGTTTTCCCATGCCATTATATCGGAGAGTCGGTTGGAGAAATAGGGGAATGATTCACTCCTTTCATCACTAGGAAATATATTGCTCTGTAGCAATTCTACTGGGAGCTCAGTCCCAGGTTTACTCTCCCCTTAGGTGCCATACCAGGAATCTGGCCTGGGAACCAAAGCATTGGTTTAGGGATTTGTGGTCCTCCCACAAGTTAAATATAATATATGATGATGATTTATAATATTATAATATGGTATTGCAAACCTGACTGTGACCCAGCCTTGCTGTACGACAACTAAGTGGTGTTTTCGTCCAAGGTAGGAAAGTGTGCTCGGCGCTTAACCTTCCAGTTCAGCATGAGGCAAAGATATTCGAGTGTAGCCTAAAGGCTAGTGTGATGGGGAGCAAAGATGCAGTTGTGTCAGGCCTCAGTACTACCGATGGTACTGTCAGAACTGGCCAAGTCCTGCAGGCCAGTCAGGGTGGCTTGGCTTCAACATGCTCGTGCGTTGCACCCTGCCTCCTGTGTGTGCCACTAACTTGTAACGAGAACAGATACTCAGGCGAATGCCGAGGATGTCAGCCTGAGCAAGGACTTCTGAACAGAAGGAGGAAAGTAGGGAGGCATAAGCCTAGTTGATACTCAGACTGAGGAACTATGTACACATATCAACTAGGGAATGGCATGGGTCACCCACAGGTCAAATGTGGGTGACCCGCACCCGACCCATGGGAAACCCGAACCCGTCAACCCATGGGTTTTTTCCCATGGGTTGATAGGTGTCGGGTGCATGCCGCACCCGCATGCATGTGGCGCATACGGCGCATATGGCACGTACGATGCATATGACGCGTTCGGTGCATGTGGTGTGTACAGCGCATAGGGTGCATGCGGCGCGTATGACATGTACGACATGTACAGCACGTGCAGCGCATACAGTGCATACGGTGCATATGGTGCATTCGTCATGTTTGTGGTGTTGCATGCGCGTATGGCACTTTTGTTGTGTTCGTGTTGGTGCGGGCATGTACACCTAAGTTATGTTCGTGTTGCAGTTGATGCCCTGGGTTGGGCCCGGGTCACAGGTGCTCACGGCTTGACCCGCACCCACACCCAAGGACACCTGACCTGGTGACCTGTGCAGGTTGGCCTGACCCATGCATTTCCCTAATATCAACTACTTATATAGGCTGAGAGGCGGAATATGGAATAAGGGTGGCATAAGACATGGAAAAAAGAATAAGGTATGAAGACCATGTGGAGGTATAGTCCACAACGATTAGAATAATGAGAGGGTAAGACAATGAAATATAAGCGGTGAGATTGTGGGAAAGGAATAGAACAATAAGGAATGGCCGTGAATAAAACAATAGGGCCGTGAGTGAGTGGCAGGGAATAGTGAACGTCCCGTGGGTAAACGAGTGAGGGGGAAAGGAAGGGAGTGTAGGGATGATAAAGAATAGGGGTTGGGGAAGAGGATAATGAACCCGGTGATAAACCAGGTGTACCGAACCGAAACCGTATGCCGTGGAATGATATGAGTGGGGGTCGGTTGGTTGGTACTGCTGAATAAATCAAAGCACGATGTATGGTCGTGACAAGTTGTAATTGTTTGTTTTTTGGTTACTATTCTACTGTAAATATGTCTTGTATTTATATGAAATGGAAAGTGATTGGTAAGATGAAAACTTCACGGAGTGAAGTTTAGAAGCCGGCCTAATGCAGCTGTGCGCACGGTACACCCGTATATATGCGGTAGAAACTATATAGGGAAAAATTCATAGGGGGAAGTATAGAAATAGAATAGAATTAAAGAAAAACTGAATGAAATAGAACATGCCAGTAATGATGTGAGCCGGCCCTTGGGGCTAGGTATGGGGCTGGGTAGACAGTGTAGGGGAAAACCCACTCCTAAATTCATGAGAATATTCATGAGTGCTCCTAATAGTGTATAGGAAATAGGTGTAAGGTTGCACCTTTATTGGGTAATGGTTGGGGGAGATATTGTGGTTTTAGTGTAGAATATATATATAAAATAACTCAATAGTCCCTGGTTCTAACAAAGATATCTACCTTAGATGAAGTCCACCAGAAAATAGGACATATCTCACACCAGGTGGCAAAGCATCTAGTAGAACAGAAGATTGTGTTAGGCATTGAGCTGGAAAAACAATCCTTACCAACATTCTGCCAGACTTGCACCAAAAGCCAACCAGGAAGCCGGTACTGGAAAGAAAAGGCTAGACACCCAGCAAGGCAGATTGACGATAAGATGCACTCTGATGTATGGGGGCCAACCACTCCTTCAAGTAATAACTCAAAGAATTACTACATTAGCTTTATGGACAATCACACTTGGTGGTCAATGATTGACTGTATCAACAAAAAAAGTGAAGTACTCACAAAGTATAAAGGCATGGCTTAAGACTCAGCATGGCCATAGGATTAAATCCCTACAATCTGACTGTAGGGGTGAATACCTATCAGATGACTTCACCAAGCATCTGAAAAGCAGAGGAATGGTGAAAAATCTCACCGTTCATGATATGCCCGAGCAGAACGGTGTTGCAGAATGTTTTACTTGGATTTTATTAGAACATGCATGGGCAGTCTTGATCTCATCAAACTTACCAAAGAACTTATGGCCAGAAGCCATTCAACACATTGTTTGGTTGAAGAATAGAACCTCTACAAGAGCATTAGATGGTAAGACACCATACGAGATGCTGTTTGGCATGAAACCAAACCTGCGAGGACTACCTGAATGGGGTGCATGCATCTTTGTGATGAAGCATGTTTTGAGCAAGCTGGACATGAAGAGTGAGGAAGCCAGATGGGTTGGATACAGCGGTACCAGCCAAGGTCACCGTGTGTATCACCCTAGCACCTGGCACATCAGTGTCAAATGGAATGTCATGTTCGACAGTGAGGTGCTGTTGCCACCAGTCATTGTAGATGTTGCGCCAATTATAGGGGAGAGATCTGATAGTCAGCTCAAAACTATTGACAATGTGATGGATCCAATCAACACACCTAAAAACAAGACACCGCAAACTCTAATGCAAGCTCCAACTACCCTAGACAGCACTGACCCATGAATAATACCATTGGAATAGCCCCCTGGGATCTTGTTGACCCTCCAGCAGGAGTGAATATTGTAGGAGGCCAGATAGTGCTGGGGTACAAACTGGAAAAAGATGGTAAAGTCCAGGAGCACAAATCAAGGCTGGTAGTACAAGGTTTCTCTCAGATTGAGGGCATTGATTACAAGGAAACATTCTCACCTAATGGCAAAGCTGACAGCCATTAGAATCATAGTCACACTAGGAGTCTGGAACAACTGAGAGGTTGAATAGACAGATGTTATCAGAGCATACTTGAATGCGAAACTTAAGGAGGAGATACACATGCGCCAACCAAAGGGCTTTAAAATACCAGGCAGGGAGCATGTGGTTTTCCACCTAAAAAGGGCAATTTATGGGTTAAAACAGTCAGGTCGCAAATGGTACAATTATTTGAGGAATACCTTAACATCCATAGGCTTCACAAGATGCCTAGTCAAACATGTGGTGTTCTACTGATATGACCAGGATGCCATCATACTTGTGGTTGATGTAGATGACATCACCATCATTGGGAACTCAAAACATGGCATCAGCAGATTCAAAAACCAGCTGAGCATGCACTATAAAATCAAGGACCTAGGTGACCTGAACTGGTTATTAGGTCTCAAAGTAGCCAGGGATAGAAACTGAAGGACTATTACCTTTAGTCAAAGTGCATATATCCAGAAAATTGTGGAACACTTTAACCTACAAGATGCTTGACTGCTTGCAATCCCAATGAACCCCAGTGACATCTTATCTGTCAAGGACTGTCCTGGCACCCCTCAAGAAATAGAAAGATAAAGCATGTATCATACAAGGAGGCTATTGGCTTGCTGAGGTATGTGGCCATAGGCTCCAGGCCAGACATTGCATATGCAGTGTCATATCTATCTTGCTTCATGCAGAACCCTGGGCACATCCAGTGGGAAGCTGTAAAATGAGTTATAAGATATCTGAAGGGCACAAAAGAAGCTAAGCTCAAGATAGGAGCAGGTGGGATGTTTGAGTGGGCACTTGAAGACAGGTGGGACTGGTATGTGTTGGAAGGTTTTAGTGATGCTGATGGAAGTTCACAGGAGCACCAACATGCCATATCCAGCTATGTTTTTGCCATAGATAGGGGGGCCATAAGTTGGAATTCGAGAAAGCAATCCCTTGTCTCTTTGTCAATGACTGAATCTAAGTATGTTGCCATTAAGCATGCAAGCAAGGAAGTCCTGTGGATCAGAGCTTTCATCAGTGATGTATTCCACCCTCTCACACAGCCCATCTTACTCTATTGTGACAATACTTCAGCCATTGCCATAGCTCAGAATGACAAATACCACACTCGTACAAAAAACATTGATATCAGCTATCACTTCATCCAGGAGGCCATAAGCCATGGGCATATTGATCTTTGTTACTGCCCTACTCAAGACAAGGTGGCAGACATTTTTATGAAGGCGCTCCCAAGGCCCACATTTGAGTGACTCAGAACATTGCTTGGTGTAATGTTGAATTGAGGGGGAGTGTTGAATATAAATGGTATATTTTGGGTCAATTCTACATTACTTATTCTATGGTATACATATGTATATACTTGCATGTCTAGGAGACACAGTGGGGTTGGGCATAGGCACCCAGGGTACATATAGGAGTGGGGCAGCGTTAGTTGGTTCTCCTCATTGTCTGTCTACACTGAGGGGGTAAGAGTGCCACCCTATTATACTATACTAGACAAACTAATCAGCCTGTAGTCTAACTTTGTCTAGGTAATGCATATCTCAGTATCTGTCTACACTGAGGAGTCTAACTTTGTATAGTTGGTTGCATAACTTACATTTGTGCCAAGTTGTCCATAATATTAACACAGATGGTTGCTGAGAATACCCTTGTCTTTCTGTGATTTACAACGAATATTTCAGGTATGTTTCAATATCATTTTCCTCCTTGTTGTTTATGGAAACTTTGTGCAAAAAAAAAATTCCATGAGGAGGGAAGGTGCAGCAATGTGACGAAATGCCTTCTTGATCCAGTCCTTGGGTCGACTCGTAATGAAAAATTTCAGAGGAATATCTGCTACACCATCAAGGATTGCCTTGATTAGCATTTCCACTATCCCTGATCCCGAGCATTCATCCAAAGCATATATCACAATTATATAATCCACCCCTAACTTAGTTATTTATCTTTAAACACTTATATATTATTGTATTATTTAAATTGTACATTGAATCTGATAAACTGATTTAAACAAAGAGAACATCCAAAAGGTCCATCTAAAACTAATCTGGAACTCACCAGATCCATACAATATCTTCAGAGTTGAGATGTTACAAAATAAAACAAAATAAAATAACAAAGAGAAATGTGAAATTAGTCCTTATCAGAGAAAGGAATAACAGATGAAGCAAGAGGATAGATGAGAGTTGTGTTAAAACAAACAAACAAATGTTCTATGCCAAAGTATATCCAGGTATCTATCTGTAGGAGTATATTCCAACAGTCCTATAGTGGTGGAATCCTTAACAGTTTACCACTCACTACAGTGCATGCCTCAATGAGATTATATTTTTTTAGGTCATAGCCCTAGCCAAAATTAAAATTTTAACCTTATCACAACTGTACTCAAATTTATCCAATTCATTGATGAGCAGCCTCTACATCCACTCACACATGATTACAAGAACAATCTGAGTTGATTTGTCTTCACTTATTCTTGTTCACTCAATAACATCTTTGAGACAAAACCCACATACTGTGAATCAGCCTGTCAGACTTACCTACCAAATCTATGACACTACATGTCATGGTCACAGCAACAAACATAGATGAATGGAAGGATGTGATCATTCAAAAAGCACTCATGCTCAATCCCTATAAGATACTCATGGGCACTGAAACACTTGCTTCTATTAGTAAAGATCCCATAGTGTCAAGTCTACAATACCATGTCCCAGTTCACTTGGCAATACCAACTGACCGACCCTCACCCATATTATCCCTCACTATCACATGGTCTTGGCTCGGGATATCTGGTACTTTATCTGGACCACCCTTCTCATCTCATCCCCTCTATCCTCTACTACTCTCTCATTCCCTATCTAATTCCTTACCCATTTTCCTTGGGACACTTATTATTCCTTTATTATTCAGTTGCAGCCCTATTGTTTTATCTTCGGCTGTTTTCCATTGTTCTATTCTCATCCACTCCCTCATTATCTTATTCTCAGCCATCTTTCATTATTCTATTCTTGCTTACATTTCTTATTCTATTCTTGATCACTGTGGACAGTACCTCCACATGATTCTTCATAGCTTATTGTTTTCCATTCCTTATGCCACTGTTATGACTCGGTAAAGCCAAGGAGTTGGTCAAGTCCTACAGACCATTTCAGGGTGGCTAGGCTTCAACATGCTCATGCATTGCACCCTGCTGTTCCATGCGTGCCACTAATTTAGACAGGAGAGAGGCTCGCAAAGGTGCCAAGGATGTCAGCTTGAGTGAATGACTTTTAGACAGGGAAGGAGTGGACGGGGGTGTGAACCAAGTTGATATTCTGAGTGAGGAACTATGTACATACATCTCGCTACTTATATAGGTTAAGAAGCAAGATGTGGAACATGGTGGCATAAGGAATGGAGAACAATAAAGTATGAAAAACCATGTGGAGGCATTGTCTAGAGTGATAAAGAATAGAATAAGGAATGTAGGTGAGATTAGAATAATGGAATATGGCTGAGAATAAAATAATGAAGGAGTGGGTGAGAATAGAACAATAGAGGATGACCGAAGATAAAACAATAGGGCTATGACCAAAATAATGAGTGGTTATCACATGTTCTGGGGGAGAACGGGTGAGGGGATGGGAGGATAGTGAGGGGTGGAAGGGATAGGATGGGAGAAGTAATCTAGACAATGTACCAGGTGTACCGAGCTGAGACCGCATGATAGTGAGCATGGTATGGGTAAAGGTTGGTTGGTTGGTTGGTATTACCAAGTGAACTGGAGCTTGGTATTGTGGTCTTGACAGCCACCCTGTTCCACATCTTGCTTCTTAACCTATATAAGTAGCAGATGTATGTAGATAATTCCTCACTCTGAATATCAACTTGGTTTGTATCCCCTTGTCTGCCCTTCTCCTGTCTATAGTCCTTTTCTCAAGCCAACACTCTTGGCACCTTCACGGGCCTCTCCTCTGTCCAAATCAGTGGCATGCACAGAACAGCAGGGTGCAACACATGAGTACATTGAAGCCTAGCCACCCCAAATGGTCTGCAGGACTTGACCAACTCCTCGGCTTCACTAAGCTATAACACATAGACATAGCTAACTTCAAAGCTCAGGAGTCACACCTGGCTGGGTGTATCAGGACTAAGTTTAACTTTGACACAAATGATGCCTCACCAAATTTCATGACTACATTCTTGATCCAAAAAGCTGAGAAGTTTGGAAGAAAACTAAAAAGGCTATTCCTCTGTTGAAGAAGCATTTGTTTGCACCAAACATTGGGAAATCCACCAACCTGACCCCACATCATGTTGGAAACAGAGGCACAAAAGTGTGTATTCCGTGACACCTCATGTCACTGTAAGAAAATTTTCTGTGGCATCTAACTACTTCCAGCATTTAATGACATTGGCCTCAATATCTCAACGAAATATTTCAACACACCCCCTGAGGCTGACACCCCCATAAAAAAAATCAATAAAGGAGAGTGTAGGATAGAATGGAAAAAAACAAATAAGAGAACTTAGAATGAAAAATTGACCAACTCAGGATTGCTGGTTTTCAACTGGTGTTTCTTCTTTTTCTTCTTGGATATAATAAGCAAGGGATTGCTGTTCAGTTGATGAAGTGGAATTGTGCTTGTACCTTCAGCAGCTGCAAATGTAAATAGGTTGTCATCACTGTCAAGCATTGCAATGTGAGCTGAGTGGTTGAGAGTGTGCTGCTTGACCTCCTCTGGCATATTTGCAATGCAGAATTGTGCAATATGACGAGGGTGTCCACACCTATAACACACTCCCTCACGGTTCCTTGTATTCCCCCAGTTGAAGTCATCATCATTTTCATTGGCTTTCTCCTTGGATCCTGAATTGCCGTGCTTTCCTCTGGCAATCAATGCTGATTCTGCCTCCTCCTTCTTTACTGCCATTTCCACCCCCATCTTGTTGGCCTCATACTGTTTAAGTGCTGAGGCAATCTCATCAATCATTGGGGGTGTTGTTTATAGCACAAGTGCTGTGTGAACTGGAGCCCAAGATGGGTGCAATCCAATCAGGATTTTGTCGGTAATTTTGAGATCGTCCAGTTTGTGGCCAATAGCTTCTAATCTGCAAGCAACTGTGAGAACTCCTTTGATGAAGTTTTGTTGGAAAAGAACATTGAACACCTATTCACACATTACCATTTCACTCATGCCACACCATTGCCACATCAGAATCTCCAAACACAAGACG
Source organism: Gomphus sp. MG54 (assembly GCA_003314385.1). NCBI lineage: Eukaryota > Fungi > Basidiomycota > Agaricomycetes > Gomphales > Gomphaceae > Gomphus > Gomphus sp. MG54. The sequence continues at coordinate 120 of QLPG01018637.1, read as the reverse complement.
ATATGAGTAAATGTTACGCCCCATGCCTCCAACAAACCCACACCAACCCCCACAATCACCCACCCCCATCTCCGAACCCTCCCCGACCATCGAAGTATGGACCCGTTCCCGTTTCCATTC
>QLPG01018624.1:0-16153 GCA_003314385.1 Gomphus sp. MG54 | reverse complement strand
AATCCGGCTCCTGACAGTAGTGGACTAAGTTGATATTCATACTAGCGAACAGTCTAGTCGAATGGGAGACTATATACATGCGACTGTCCTTGTACTAACTTTGCCAGTCATAAAACAAGGAAAAAGGGAGTACAAGGGGTCAATATAAAAGAGGAAACAAGGGAGTGAGGTACGCGATGGTCCTGCACGTCGGTTATCAAAGTATTGAGTCTTCGGTCGGAGACAGACTCGGGGATGGTGTCTCAGTCATGATGGGAACAGGAGCGGGAACGTGGATTCTCGGTCGGACTTGTCAGGGACAGGGATTACAGAAAACAATCCTTCGTCCTTTCGGTCGGAAAGGTCTCGGAATAGGGGAGGGTGGTTGTGGGGGTTAGTATGGGTTGTTGAAGGCATGGGCTATAACACCCAGCATGCTCCTACTAACATGGTACTTTACTATAAACACCTTTTAATTTCTATTCCTTCATTTTGCCCATTCAACCCAACCCTGCTCTCCATCTCCTGAAATGGAAGTACACCAGGATCCTGCTCAAGATCCCATTCAGATCCTGCAGCGGCTTGGTCACAAAGTTCATTTGGCCCCTTGTACTTTTGTTCCCTTGTTCTTTCGATCAGAGATCTTCTCCCCTGTTGTAACTCCCCTTATTCTTGGTTACTAAGCACTATGGGAATTTGAAATACATACTAGTATATAATGAGTATGTATGTAAATTAGTAGGTTAGTAGTCAGAATATCAACTTAGAATTCAATAAAAACAAACCTCACTCCACACTGAAACTCTGTCTGAAGTTAGGGATACAATGAGATCTGGAGTGCACAGCACATAAGCTGAAGCCAAGCCCTACCCTCAACCTCTGCAAAGTTACAACCTCACTGAGATATCATTTAAGAACCTTGCCACTTGTATTCTTAACATATCTGTAGATATAATAAACTGGTGAGTTTGTGAGTTCCATAATTTATACTCTTTGGTGGAACATTTATAGCCTATGAAGACAAGTTATTTAGATATAAGATCAAACTTTGGTTGTGTTATTGCCTGTGCCCCTCAAACAAACCTATTATAGTTTGTGCCACCTCCTACGCCTTTCTGGGGATTTTCTGGCCATGATTATTAGGAATAGTCCCCTAACCGCCCTCTCTACGAGTCCTTTTCAACAACCTGAAGTTCCACAATCCCAAATTTCCATGATTCCATAACCACAGTTCTACTCTCGTAATAGGCATCTCTGTCAAGTCTATAATACCAAGCTCTGGTTCATTCAGCAGTACTAACTAAATAACCCTTACTGTTTAAACCCACACACCAGTGACAAGTCATTTCTCACTAGTACGTGGTCTTGGCTCAACACATTCGGCACGTCATTTGGTCCACTCTCCCTACCCCATCCCCTCTATTTGTTATGGCCCATGCCACCAAATAAACCCACATTAAACCCCACAACCACCCACACTGTTTCTGGGACCTTTCCAATTGCTCAAAGACTGAATAACCAATTTCTGATATTCCAATGTATCATTCCGAGGTTCCGTGTTTCTGAACCTCCGAAGATTCCAAAGTCAAGGTTCTGCTCCTTTGATAGACGACATGCAGGATCATCATGTACCTCACTCCTTTGTTCTTCGTTTTATATTGCCCCTTGTACTCTCTTCCCCCCCCCTTGTCTTTACTCGGCAACAGATAGTACAAGACTAGATACATGTATATAAGTCACCAGTTGACTGGACTATTCACCAGTATGAATATCGACTTAATTCTGCATTGTAGTTTCCGATTAAGTTCTGGTAAACTTTCCAACTTTCCAAAATTAGGGACAGATGATCGAGGAGGGCACAACACATAAGTTGAAGCCAACTCCCTGCGACCTTGAACCCCTCGTACCACCCTATACAGTGAACAGTTCCAAGACCCCCAGCGCTTCCTGTTTCTTTCTATCCCCATTCCGATTCCGATTCCGAACCTGCGACCTTCAGTCCCTCCAACCCTGGAGTATGAACCCCCCTTCGGAAAACATTCGGAACCCTCTGGAAATTCTTCCGGAAGCCTCTAGCTAAGTGCTGATATGCAGATTTAACACTATTCTTTATTATTCTTTCATCCCCTATCCTTTTCCTTATCCGTTTCCCTTCTGGACAATTGCTATTCACTTATTATTCGGTCACAGTCCTATTGTATTATGTTTGGCCAATTTTCCATTGTTCTATTCTTACCCACTCTCCCATTATTCTATTCTTGGCCATATCTCATTATTCTATTCTCATTTACATTCCTTATTCTATTCTTGATCATTGTGGACAATACCTCCACATGATTCTTCATACCTTATTATTCTCCATTCCTTATATCACCCTGTTCCACATCTTGCTTCTTTGTTACAATGTGAAGAAATAATGTAATTGTAATAAAATGTAATATCTCCCAAAGATAAACAATGGCGAGGTTCAGGGTAGGGCATGGCTTCAACATGTATGTTGTGCCCACCAGATTGCACTGGTCCCTAATTTCAGAATAGCAAGACAGAAGGAATTAGCTTAGTCAAAATCAAAGTCAATTATCTGACTGAAGACTGAACTACTAAATGTACAAGATATTTATACTACTTTCAAATCTACTAGGAGTTGACTACATTCCTATAATAGATAAGAAAGCCGAGGATCGTGAAAAGCAAGAACAGAAATACTATGTCCCAATCTTGATCTCCTCCATGACATTGGGGGTGATGTGTCACCCTGATTCCCAATGGAGTTACCCTAAGGAACATAATAGTAGATTGGATATAAGAGACAGAATGGAATTGCAAATAAATGAAAGTGGAGTGGAACATAAATGAAAGGATATTAAATGTAAATGAAGACAGAATGGAATTGTAAGCATATGGAGTTTGACATAAATGAGTAGAGTAAATTGACAGGAGCATGTGATGCCAAGACAGATACACAAGGTGCATATAGTTCATGGGCTGAGGGCATAATAGTTAGATAGGTAAGTAAAGGTGTAGTTGGGCTAAGTGGGCTGAAATGAATAGTTGGGCATGCCAGCATATGGTTCCTAACATTCTTAACCTATATAAGTAGCAGATGTATGTAGATGGTTCTTCACTCTGAATATCAACTTGGTTTACATTCTCTAATCTTCCCTCCTCCCGTCTGAAGTCTTTTACTTGGGCTGACACTCTCAGCACATCTCCTGTTCAAATTAGTGGCAGGCATGGAAAAGCAGGGTGCAATGCATGAGTATGTTGAAGCCTAGCCACTCTGATTGGTCTGCAGGACTTGGCCGATTCCTGTCTGCACTATTGGCATTACTGACACCTAACAATCTTGAAGGATCAAACCACACTCCCTACACTATATTCAAGCCACCAGGCATTTTTGCAATTATACCAATGTTACACCAAAGCAATAAAGCTACACACCCACACTCTGCACTGTATGCTAACTGTTGGGGAACAGGGAAAGCTCTCTATTATTCTAGTCTATTTTCCAAACCAGAATCAGTCTGAAGAATCCAAACCTCTCCTCTAAGAAAATTCACACTTAAAACTGTCATATCTGGACAACAAAAAATATTATAATGTTTTTGGCTAGCCAATTAAGAGTGAATTACCTCCAGTAATTAACTCTTAATTATCAAGGAGATTGAGCTTACAGAAAAACATAAAAACATCTATATTTTTGCCTATCAATGTATGGACCCACAATGTACAACAACTATAAAGCCAATTACCTAAATCTATGAAAGTGGCTCCAAACTCCTGGCTTAAGTTCTCAGTCCACAATATAAGGTAGAAGACAAATGGTTTCTGCTAGGGTCATGTGATGTGTTGGTCACAGTCACAGGTGCAAAAACTTTTGTTGTCAAGTAAAAATTGTATATTCTGCTACAGAGGATGGTGATTTTTTATGGAAATAATGATTCAGCTACACTATATAATATCAGCCTTGTCCATCTCAGCTAAAATAGTATCTGGCATATTGCCAGATCCTTGTGCAAAATGGTGGATATGACACTTGAGTCACATGACCTTAGTGGAATCCATATGTCCTCTACCTTACCTGTGGGAATTTCTTTCTATATGTAGAATATTTCCTTATATAGGTGATTATACCAGCATAAAAATTTTGTGACCAAAAAAATGTTGACTGCTTAAAAATATGATTATGAATTTTGGGAAGATGTTTGAAAGTTTGGATATACTACATTTGCAATAGTGATTTTTTTTTTCAAAAAGTAAAACCAAGACTATGTATATATAGTTCTATGCCATTGATCTGTGGTCTCAGAATTGTTGTCGCAGGAGATTTGTTTCTTTTTTTAAAATAAACTATTATTCCTGTAAGCCTTCAATGGCTCCCTTATATACTATCTACAAAGTAGAAAATGGTAGAATTATCTATAAGATTCCTACACTGCAAATCCACTTGTATCACAGCATAACTACTTCATGTCCAGGGATTGACTTAACTGAGTTGCCAGAATGTTCCAGAATATATCAATTTCTAACACTCTTCCTCAACGAGGTTCCTCAGCCCAAAAAATTAAAGATGAAATCCTAACTTCCCCTTTAGATAACCGTGTTGATCTGGATCCAAGGCCTTAGTTAGAATGTCTGCAATGTTCTCCTTCAATGTAATGTAGGTAAGTGATGCTTTGTGAGAAGCCACTTTCTCACAAATGAAATGGTACTAGATGTTAATGTGCTTGGTCCAGGCATGATACAAGGAATCATAGGATATAGTAATTGCCGCTAGATTGTCTGACCGCATATGAGTTGGATCGTTTTGTTCAATACCTAATTCGGTGAGTAATCTCCGGAGCCAAATTAATTGTTTAGTGGCATGTGTCAATGCCATGTATTTGGCCTCAGTGTTTGAAAGGACAACCGTTTGTTGTTTTTTTGAACTCCATGTGATACATCCACCACCAAGCATGCAGGCATATCCCAATATGGATAATGCATCATTTCAGTTGGCAAAATCTGCATCCGCATAGATTTCTAGTGTTGGTAGCTCACTCTTCTTGTATGTTATGCCATGGTCGTGTCAAGTACACGTACCGAACATCCGGTAATTTGGCAATGCCAACCAAGCAGTCAGACTATGCCCACACACAAGTGTCCAAGCCACATGCAAGTCACTTGGTATGCCAGTCTCGGCTTGGCACATCTGCCATCCACATTCCTCGTCCCCATCCCTCATTCACTTTATCTCATTCACCAACCATTAATCCTACCCTGTCCACACCTTATTCCTCAACCTGCCTCACTTCAGACATCCTGTCCTTGTTTTATCCTCAGCTACAACCCTATTGTTTTATAGTCTGGCACTTCCTATTGTTCTATCCTTGGCCACGTCTCTATTATTCTATTTTCATTGTCATATCCCTGTCTACATTCCTTCATTCTAATTTTACTCGTTGTGGACAATACCCCCACATGCTCTGCATACCTTATTGTCCCACATTCCTTATTCCACATGTCGCCTCTTGAACCTATATAAGTAGGACATGCATGTACACACTTCCTCATTCTGGGTATTGACTAGGCTTAGGCCCCTTGTCTCTTCCTTCCTCTGTAAAGTCCTCTACTTGGGCCAGCATCATCAACATCCTCCCAAGTATCCCATCTGTTGCAAAAGTCAGTGGCACACATGGAGAGTAGGGCACAATGCACAAGTACATTGAAGCCAAAGCCACTACTTCCAGCCTGCAGGACTTGGCCATTACCTGTCCACATCCTTGGCATTACTGAAGCACGACAGCTTGACAGAATTCCTGAAGCCTGACAGGTTGCATGTATCCTTAAGGTACCTGAAAATTTGTTTAATTGCTGCCTAGTGACGATTTGTGGGTTTGGTTGTGAATTGACTAAGTTGTTACACAGCGAAGGCAATATCTGGTTGGGTACCAAGTGCCGTATACATAAGTGAACCAATGGTTTCAATGTATGGCATGTTATTGATGGGTTGGTTGGCTTCAATTAGATTGGTAAATTTTGAGCCTTTAGTAATTGTGGTAATAACTGGATGACATTCGGACATTCCAAATCAGGGAAGGATCTTGTCAATGTACGGTCCTTGGGATAGCTTGAGTGTGCCATTCATGGTGTCTCGTTTGATTTTTATTCCAAGAATTTTCTTCATCTTCCCTAAATCTGTCATAATAAAATTCTCATTAAGCTCCCCCTTAATCTGTCCCATCCCTTCTGTTGTGTTCACAAAAAGTCCAAAGTTGTCTACATAGATGCTGATGATTTCCATATGAGATCCATTGATCCTAATATAAACGCACTCGTCTGCTGTGCTTTGAATGTAATTGAGTTTGATTAGGATCTTGTTAAGTTTGGTATGCCATGTGCATCCAGCTTGTTTAAGGCCATAAATTACTTTTTTGGGACAGAGGACTCTGCCAGTATTATCATCAAATCCTTTGGGTTGACACATGTATACCTCCTCTTCCAAGTTGAAGTTGAGGTATGCTCCTTTGACATCCATCATTTCTACTTCCCAATCAAGTGAATTGGCAATTGCCAAGAGAGTCCTAAGTGAATCAAATTTGACCACCGGTGATGTAATTTCATAATAGTCTATTCTGGGTCATTGTGTAAAGCCTTAGGCCATGAGGCATGTTTTAGCCTTTTCAAAGTCTCCGTCCAGTGTGGTTTTACATGTATAAATCTATTTACAGCCAATTGGCACTTGCCCCTCTGGTAGTTCCACTAGTTCCCATGTACCGTATTCTGGCAATGTTGTAAATTCAATATTCATTGCTTGAACCCACATTGGGAAATCCTTTCCATTCATGGCTTCCTTGTAATTTTGTAGTTCAGTAATTATTAGTCAGGTAAGTAATACACAGTCTGTCAATTGTAATGCTGGATCATTTAATTTCCGATAATTGGATGTGACTGTATTAGCAATGTGAGCACTTTGTCTTGGTCCTGGATTGGGGTCTAGAATGGGGGTCGGTGCTTGAGATGTAACTGGAGTTTCATTCTGTATTATAGGGTCAGATGCCGATGTTGATCGTTCATTGTTGATTTGCTCCCCCTCAAGTGAGTCATCTTCTTCTCCTGGGATAGGGAAAAGAATGGTGTTGGTAGTACTGAATGTAATGTTCCTAGATGTTTGAATATGTTTGGATCTAGTATTGTAATGGAGCCAAGCCTTTGAGTGCTCAGCAATTCCAGTAAAAATGGGTTCCTTGGCTTTTGGATCTAATTTGGTACATCATTGATCTGGTACCATTACCCAACATTTGGTGCCAAACTCTTCAAGACATGAGATGTTTGGTTTCTTATTGAATAGAGCTTCATACGGGGTAGTCCCAGTACCTAAGGCATGAGTTGGTGATCAAGTTTTGATGTAGCATGCATAAGCTACAGCTTCTGGCCATAATGCTTTTGGCATATTCTTGGCGTATATCATTGCCCTAGCATGTTCCAATAAAGTGTAATTGATCTGCTTAGCAATACCATTCTGGGAAGGTGAGTAGGGTGCTGTTTTTTCTTTGATAATGCCAGCTTTGGTGCAGACTTTCTGGAAATCTTGATTATCATATTCCCCACCACCATCTGCCCTAAACTGCTTGAGTTTCATCTTGGTTTGGTTCTCCATTACAGTATAGTAGACCTCCTTGATACATATTTCAGTTAAGCTCAATTTTAGCTTAAAATTTCATAGATTAAATCTTTAAAAAATTATATAACAGCTGAGAAGTATCTTAAAAACATTTTTGCTCTATATTATAGGGGCAAAAAACCTGTTGTTGGGGCAGAGTAAATTTTTTTGTGCAACAGGTCAAAATGTCACACGGATAGGTCCTTGGTACAAGTGTGATACCTAATTCTCCACATGCAGAATTTGCAGCCCATTGTCATTAGTCATCCAATTCTTCATCACATTCTTCATTTTCCTCATTTTCATCTTCATTGAATTGTGGGAGGAGCTTTGGTTTGCAACCTCTTGTGGGTTTTTTTGGCCATGATTGCTTTGGAACACCATCTGTTGCCAAATGTTGGCACTCTTCTTCCCAAATGGCAAGATTCTTCTCATGGTTTGCTTTTATCACCACCCACTGATCTTCTAAAGCCACCAGTGCATCCTTTCTTGCTGCTCTTTCATCAGCCATTTTAGCCCTTTCTCTGGCCTCTCCCTCCCTCCACTTGCTCTGCTCTGCTATCTTTTGCCTGAAAGCATTTGAAGACAAGACTTGAGCTTTTCCATCAAAAAGCAGTGAGTGGTTATGTTTTTTCTTGTTTTTACGTTTATTGAGAGCACTTGTTAGCTTGCGTAGATGAAGATTCTATAGGACCAGCTGTGCCTGCTCCTCCTCAATTTGCATGTCTCAGACTTTAACTTGAAGCTGGGCATGTTTGACAGTTTCTTGTAATTCAATGATTTTGAGTTCCAGTAATTCACGACTGTGCCACTTTTTGACAGGATTTTCTTTGGCAAGATCCCAGTTTGGCTGAGGAAGGGATGATGGTGGGCAAGCAAGTACAGGTGAATTTACTGGTGTCGAGAAGGTGATGGGTTCATCTGAAACAAGGAATGAACCAGATAATGTAGAGGCAAGTCCCTTGTATAATGAGCGCATTCTCTTTGAAGGTGTGTACAGGGCAGGGTCTATTTGCCAATCTTGTGCATGTTTCAGTGAAGATGATGTCGGTGAGTGGTCTATTGTAATATGGCTTGGACTGGATGTTGATGTAGATGCAACCAGGTGGCTTTCTGATGGGTTTGGCTCAAAGGCCCCAATAATAACTCGGACAGGACTTGATTGGGAAAGGGGAAACTCTCCTTTAGTTGATGTAGCCATGCTTGGTTTCATTTGGGTAGGAGAAATTGCATCATGATTAAATGTCAAGTCCACGTACCGAGACCCATCCGCAGGCAGTGCCGACCGAGCAATTATTCTATATCTACGACCAAGTGCCCGCATTGCCTGCATAACACTTGGTGCGCCGGTCCTGGCTCGGCACATTCGCCATCCGCACTCCTCGGTTCGTCTCACCTCAGGACTCCCCATCCTTGTATTATCCTCGGACACGACCCCATTGTTTTATATCCGGCCACTCCCTATTGTCCCATTTCGAGTCACGATCCTATTATATTGTCCTTCATTGTTCTATCCCCGCTTTGCATTCCTTGTTCTAATTTTGTTTGTTGTGGACAACAACCACATGCTCTGCATATCTTGTTGTCCCACATTCCTTATTCCACATGTCGCTTCTTAACCTATATAAGTAGGACATGCATGTACATACTTCCTCATTCTGGGTATCAACTAGGCTTAGGCCCTTCTACCGTCTTCTCTTCTGTTAAGTCCTCGACTCGGGCCGGCATCTTCAGCATCCCCCTGAGTATCTGTCTGTTGCAAATACAGTGGCACGCACGGCAAGTAGGGCGCAATGCACAAGTACGTTGAAGCCAACGCCACTACTCTTGGCCTGCAGGACTTGGCCATAGTCCGCCTGACCTTTCAGCAACACCCCTCGGCAGTACCGAAGTCCGTCAGTATCCGACTCCTGACATTAAATGGGTATACGCCAGTGACATGAAATGCTGCCTTGACAGTTTCTTCATCAAAGGCTTGGTTATATGCCATTCCAAAAAGGTGAGTGAAGTCGATTTTGCCTACTTGTCTTTGATTATCCTCCTCAAACTTGGTTATGACTCATTTCCAGGTTTCCTTCATCTTTCCAAAGCAAACAACATCGAGACCCTGCAGAGCATGAGTGTAATGAGGTGGGTATCCAAGCACTATTATGTCATTTTCTCTGGCATAATCTAGAAATGCTACAGTGTAATGAGAGCTATGGCCATCTAGGATGAGAACATGTTTGCAGCCACCAGCCTTCTCCTTTGTTTCTGGGTCAAAAAGAATAGTTAAGGCAAGGTTGCCATCTGTCCATCCATTTTCAGAATGTGCAATACTAACAAAGAATTTAGTTTGCATCTAGAATTTTTGGAAAAAAGCTTACTATGCTTTAGAAACATTATTATCATTCCATTTTTGCATCATCTTTTTTTCCTTTATAGATAATCATTGGCTTTGTTGTTGTTCCATCTGTGCAAATAGTTATAATTGCTGTAACATTTTCTCAATCTGCGCCTCCTTGCTTATATTGAGTCTTTGTTCCTCGGGCTCCTACCACCCTTTCCTTTCCTCCATATGCTGTTGGAAACCCACTTTCATCTATTCCATAGATATCTTCTGGCCATATTCCTAGTTTGACAACAAATTCCTCTACAATGTCAAACCATGATTTTACTGCACCAGGGTTCAATGATTTAGCTCGCTGTGTGTCAAGAGGTTTACTCCAGTATGTTTGTAACTCCTCATGATGACACCCAAGGAAATTAAAGGCCCACTTCTTTCCAACTTTGGTGAAGGAAGGACCTTCTTTGGTTTTGAGGATTGCATTTGCTGACTGCTCAATTTGTCTGTGAGTTAGGGGAAACCCATGACTGGCTGATACTATGATAAATGTGACAAGAGTTTTTTCCTCTTGAACTGTAAGCCTCTGTTTTGTAGAATTGAATTTGAGCATTGATGATCCTTTATCATTGATGCATCTACTGAGAGTATTGAAGTCCACTCCAAATTCGTGAGCAACTTCTCGCAATGATTTCATTGTTGAATAACCTGCCTGCCCCTCTTTGTACACTTTAACTGCATCAGAAAGCCTTTGCTCATTAGCATGGTGCCTTTTTTGATTCTTGACATTCTCTGATAGACTCCTGTTTGGCATTGTGCTTTTTTTCATGTGGAGTTTATGTGTTGTTGATGATGAGAAGAGATGGGAACATGCTTATATATTATTAAATGTCGCGTGTCACGCTTTGGTAGCCCTAATATCTTTGTGGTCAAATTAAGGTCAATTTAGGTCAAATCCCACTTGGAGTTTTGTAATTAGCAATAGAAGATGCATAGCTTCCTGAATGTGAACACTCTATGGCAAAATCTCTCAGAAAACTTGAGCAATCACTGATATAAGATTGTATGTTATCAAAATTGAGTGAATTTAAATGAAAAAAATTCCTCCTGAATGCAATTCTTCTCCCTCCCTTGTGTGGTTTGGCTTAGTGTTTCTAATATATAGTAGACTCTATGTGAAAAATTCTGTATTACTGGAATGAGAATTGACCTTGGAAAATCAATTTGTATCAAGGAGGTCTACTATACTGTAAGGCTTTGTATTCTTTAAAGAATCTAAGTGCCTGATCTTTGGTGTGGCTGAAATAAAGTTCCGTATGCCGAGATTTAGCATCAGTAAATGAATAGAAGAATCTCTCCCTGTTAATGCCTTCAGGAGTTACCAGGCCTGTCAAGTACAAGTACTGAGACCCATTTATTCGGCAGTGACAACTGAGCAGCCATCCTATGTTTACGTCCAAGTGTCCATGCTACATGCATATCACTTGGTACACCGGTCTTGGCTCGGCACATCTACTACCCATATGCCTACTCCTCACCCCTCAGTCCATCTCACCTTGGGACTTTCTGTCCTTGTTTTATCCTCGGTCACAGCCCTTGTTTTATAGTCGGGCACTTCCTATTGTCCTATCCTTGGCCATGTTTCTGTTATCCTATCCTTTATTGTTCTATCCCCACTTTACATTCCTTCATTCTAATTTTGCTCGTTGTGGACAATAACCACATGCTCTCCATACCTTATTGTTCCACATTCCTTATTCCACATGTCACTTCTTAACCTATATAAGTAGGACATGCATGTACATATTTCCTCATTCTGGGTATCGACTAGGCTTAGGCCCTTCTACCTTCTTCCTCTCTGTTAAGTCCTCAACTTGGGCCAGCATCGTCAGCATCCTCCCAAGTATCTGTCTGTTGCAAATCGGTGGCACATATGGCAAGTAGGGTGCAACACACAAGTACGTTGAAGCCAACACCACTACTCTTAGCCTACAGGACTTGGCCATTGTCCACCCGACCCCTCGGCAGTACCGAAGTCCGTCAGTACCCGAAGCTTGACAAGGCCCCATACATTGGATACAGTTAATTTGCCTAATTTGGTGGCATGTGCTTCAGCCCATTTTGGAAATAGCTCTATATGTTTTTTTTTCCTTGAATGCAGGCCATACATTGCATGGGTATTTCAGCTTCATCAACTTCCATCCCATTTACTAGTCCCTTGTTCTTTAGTAGTTTGACAGCATCCATGCCAATGTGACCAAGTATTTGATGCCATTTATTCCATGAACATCCCTTTGCTGCAGTAGCAAATTCTTTAGACACTTTGTGTGTTGGGATCCTGGCATGCATCTGGTACATGCACCTAGCCTTTCTCCCAATTGCAAATATTGTTCCTGATTGTGACATAAATTTTACTTGTGCATCATTGAAAATTGTTGTGTGTTGGTGATCTGTTAAATGTCCTATGCTGATAAGATTGTTTGGTGCATCCGGTGTGTGTTTGATGTCATGTAGCAAAACTTTGAAGGTTTCTTTGTTGACAAGGAATTCTATTTCCACTGATCCACATCCAATTGTCTGAAGAACTGAATTCGGTGCTATTCCTTTGATTTCAGTTAATTCTGGTGTATATGTAATAAAGTCATTTTTATTGCATGCCAAATGGACTGTTGATGCCAAATCAGCCAGCCAATCTGATACTGAGATTGGATTGCTGCCTGTTGTCACAAACACAAATTGTGGTTCATTTCCATTGTCTTCCATTGCTTGGTTAGTTTTTTGCCTTGGGGGCTTCTACCATTTTGGTGTTTGTCCTTCTTTTCTGCCACCTTTTTCCTAGCAATCTTTGGCCCAATGGCCCTTTTTTCCCACAATTTCAGCATGTTCCTTTGGTAGCACCCATGTTATTTGAATTTAATCGCCTTTTTTTTTGATTTGTCTTGAGCGCTGTATTGTTATTATTATTTGATTATCATGATCAATCTTCTTCCAGGATTGATGCAATCAGGGCATCTGAGGATAAGGTTGGTAGTCTTGCATTTACCATGGTAATGAAAGTTGACCATGAGGTGGGTAGTGATGTAAGCAGGATTGTGGCAAAATCCTGATTGCTTATGTATTCGTCAAGTGCATGCAAATTTTGTTGCAGCATATATAATTTCTGAATATGTTCCTCCCTATTGGCACCCTCTATGGCAAATGTCCGGAAAAACTCTCAGCGGGTGTTAATAACACCAACCGGTCCTTTAGCTTTGAATATTGTAGCTAAAGTTTTCCAGATCTGTGAAGCATGAACAGCTGTTTGTGTTAGGTCATGATTTTATTCCCCTGCATTTGTGTTTTGCACTTGCATCTTTATTTCTCTTTTGCGCTTTTCACATTTGCATTTGCATTCTCTGGCGCTTAAAATAAGCGCCCATAACGATGCACCATTGCACACCTTTGGGTCTTGTCTTTAGTATCCATATTGACAAGCCCCAAAGGCCATTGTTGCTCTCTGTGTGTGACAGTTAAGAGTCTCTAGACCTTCCCTGTCAACAGTTTGTGTATATACCAGGTAATCATCACTGATACACAGGCATATAGCTGTGTATGCTTGTTGATCATGTTTTTTGTTATGGCCCATACTCCCACTAAACCATACCAACCCCCACAACCACCCACACCTTTTCCGGGACTTTTCCAATTGCTCAAAGACCGAATAACCGATTGCCAGATGTCCGATATATATTCCGAGGTTCCGTGTTTCCGAACCTCTGAAGACTCCGAAGTCAAGGTTCCGATACTTTGATAACTGACGTGCAGGACCATCGCGTACCTTACTTCCTTGTTCTTCTTTCCTATTGACCCCTTGTACTCCCTTTCTCCTTGTTTTATGACCGGCAAAGAAAGTACAAGGATAGTCACATGTATATAGTCTTCTAGTCGACTAGACTGTTCGCTAGTACGAATATCGATTTAGTCCCCCACCAGTTTCCGATTCATTTCCGGTAAACTTCCGCCTCCTTTCCGAAATTAGGGACAGACGATTGAGGAGGGTGCAACACATAAGTTGAAGCCAAGTCCCTTCGACCTCGAACACCTCAGTGACCGGATTGAACCATTCCACGACCTACCTTAAGTTCCCGGCGCCTCTGGCCCCCCCGTCCATAGTCTGTCCGACTCCCGTCTCGGTCCTCAGCCCCGTTACAGACCTTTGCGCTAACCCGGATAGCCCCTTCAGAAGTGCTAGCTAAGCACCTGACATGCGGACTTAACATTTTTCCCAATCGGTAATTGCCTGTTTTTTGCCCAGCTGGATATTATTGAGATCTACTAGCTGTGGCCTAGTTGAATTTGTGTCAAGCTTTGGGTACTGATGGACTTCGGTACTGCCGAGGGGTGTTGTCGAAGGATTGGGCAGACTATGGCCAAGTCCTGCAGGCCAAGAGTAGTGGCATTGGCTTCAACATACTCGTGTGTTATGCCCTACTTGCTGTGCGTGCCACTGGTTTTGCAACAGGCAGGTACTCAGGAGGATGCTGATGATGCTGGCCTGAGTCGAGGACTTTACAGAGGGGAAGAAGGTAGAAGGGCCTAAGCCTAGTAGATACCCAGAATGAGGAAATATGTACATACATGCCCTACTTATATAGATTAAGAAGCGACATGTGGAATAAGGAATGTGAGACAACAAGGTATGCAGAGCATGTGGTTATTGTCCACAACAAATAAAATTAGAATGAAGGGATGCAAAATGGGGATAAAACAATAAGGGATAAGATAATAGAGACGTAGCCAAGGATAAGACAATAGGGAGTGGCTGAGTATAAAAAAATGGAGTCGTAACTGAGGATAATACAAGGACAGGAGGTCCCGAGGTGAGATGGACCGAAGGGTGAAGACAAGGAGTGTGGATGGTGGATGTGCCGAGCCGAGACCGGTATACCAAGTGTTATGCATGTGGCGTGGACACTTGGTCGTGGATATAGGATGGTTGCTTGGTTGGCACTGCCAAATAAACGGGTCTCGGTACGTATACTTGACAATTTGGCCCAGTTACATAGTCCCATAATCCTTGATCGATCAAGATCCACTGTATCTTCTGTTTCCATGTGTGGTAATTATTCCCATTCAAGGGGTGAATTTGATATAGTGAGTTAGATTGGGCAAGCAACATTGTTGGAAATTGATTAATGATAATGGGGGTAGATTTGGCAAGTGTGATAAGGTTTCGTTAATGTGCTATAGGCTGGGGCCTATAACCTGTTGTTGCAGGAGATTTGTTTCTTTTCTTAAAATAAACTATTATTCCTGTGAGCCTTCAATGGCTCTCTTATATACTATCTACAAAGTAGAAAATGCTAGAATTATCTACAAGATTCCTACACTGCAAATCCACTTTTATCGCAGCATAACTACTTCATGTTTGGGGATTGACTTAACCAAGTTGCTGGAATGTTCCAGAATATATCAATTTCTAACAAGAATCATTTTTTTGTCAATGTTGCCAGATCCTTGTGTGAAATGGTGGATGTGACATTTGAGTCACATGACCTTAGTGGAAACTGTTTGTCTTCTACCTTATAACAAATTCCTGGGCTTATATAATAATAATTACATAAAAGGTCAGTCCAGTAGCATGACTTATATAATATTAATATTTCATGACATGACTAGTCATGAGAGTACCAGTCATGGAAATATTATTTTTTTTATGGTTAAGTGACTACAATAGTGACCTCACAGGCTTCCAAGGCCTTCCAATTCCTTCCAAACACTTCCATTAACTTCAGGAAGGAACTGCCTTATCAGGAGGTCACATAATCAGCTCAGAATTAGTATAAATAGATGCTAGTTCTGTAATATAAAATAACAATCTTTTCACCTATAATAATCCATAGGATTAAATAAGTGCTGTCAGGAGCCGGATACTGACGGACTTCGGTACTGCCGAAGGGTGTTGTCGAAAGGTCGGGCGGACTATGGCCAAGTCCTGCAGGCCAAGAGTAGTGGCGTTGGCTTTAACGTACTCGTGCATTGCACCCTACTTGCCGTGCATTGCGCCCTACTTGCCGTGCATTGCGCCCTACTTGCCGTGCATTGCGCCCTACTTGCCGTGCATTGCGCCCTACTTGCCGTGCATTGCGCCCTACTTGCCGTGCGTGCCACGGTATTTGCGACAGACAGATACTCAGGGGGATGCTGAAGATGCCGGCCCGAGTCGAGGA
>QLPG01018609.1:0-10272 GCA_003314385.1 Gomphus sp. MG54 | reverse complement strand
AAACTTGACACTTGGATCATTGAAGACTTACCTAAAGGGCAGACCCTGATCCCTTGTACCGAGGTCTTGAAAGAAAAACACGGTCCAACGGGCAAAATAGAAGCTTACCGAGTGTGCATCATTGCAGGAGGACACAAGCAGGTTGAAGGAGTTAACTACACCAAAACATTCTCAGCAGCTTCCAAACTCCCATCTGTCAGAGTCGTACTTGCAAACGTTGCCTCGCTCGATTGGGAGATTCATCAAGTCGATGTAAAGAGCACCTACCTCAATGCCCCACTTAAAGAAATGGTATACATGACTATCCCTCAAGGAGCCACGAAGCCTGGGCAGGAAGGGAATGTATGTAGACTTCTAAAGGGATTATACGGTCTTAAGCAGGCTGGAAGGGGTTGGCACCAAGAGTTAACCAGGGTCTTCACTCAAGAACTGGGGTTCCGACGCTCAGAGCTGGATCATTCTATATTTAAACTCAACACCAAAATGGAACAAATGATCATTGCCATAGCTACGGATGACATGCTTCTTACTTCCAACTTGCTCACACGGATTTCCAAGTTGAAAAAGGACCTAGCGCATTATTGGGGAATATCAGATATGGGAGAAGCCCATTGGTATCTGGGGTTTGAGATCAAGTGCAATCGCAAGGCATGCACGATTTCCATTAACCAAAGCGCATACTTACAGTTGATGGCAAGAAAATTTCACCTAGCTGATGCAAAGCTGGTCTTGACCCCAATGGAGCCAGGCATTGTCCTGAGTAAAGAACAGGCATCTCAGTCTGTATGACATACCATACGCATGCGGAATGTGTTAAGGATTTGACATTCAGCCCAAACATCTCTTCTTCTGATCACTGGCAACCAGGACCTGATGGTATTGGAGAGTGGGTATGGATTCTATGCATTATCATCCCTGATATCTTCCTTTGACCGGAGTTTGAATTTGCCATTGTATTTCACAGTTGTGTGACTCTGTGACCTCAGCTCTTTTCCAAGAGACTGAGGTATGAGTTCAAGTTTATTCATATATTTCATACAATTGTTGACCATTCTTTTAGATAGTATTTCAGGTAGCTAATTACTTCTAATATGAGCTCTTTTCCAAGAGACTGAGATAGTATTTCAGTCCTTATATTTCAACAGGTTATGGGCCCCGGTGACGCTGGGAATTGACCTAAGACATCTGGAACTGAGCCACGGGTGGCACCCATTGATCACAGCCAAGCTGCAGTCTATTGGGACACAAGACATGATGAACCAAAGCCCAGCCAGCAATGTACTTGCGGGTGGCACCCACTCATGAAAATCAGCCATGACACACACAACGTGCAAGGTTGTACTGTATGGTACAAGGACAAGGCATTTATTACACTTCGACTCACCATTTAAGAGGGAGCGAAGCACCACCGGCCAAAACGAGTCCGCCGGCGAACACGTGTAATGATGACCGTTACGGCGATGTGTGGCCCCTTCCACTTACCACATGCAGCAGCCCAGACCTGACCCAAGAGACACGACGAGCCCACCAGGGACCACGAGAGGACAGCGATACACGCGCAAGGGGCGCGGTCTACACAAGCGTGGCGATACCGAATAACTTGCTGGGATTGAAGCTGCCATTCTTCTCGAGGACCGAGACAACGATAGGAACTGTAGAGTTGACAGGGTTGGAGATGACAAGAACATGGGTGTCAAGGGAAACGTGGGAGATGGAGGAGGCTAGGTCGCAGACAATGATTGCATTCGTGTTGAATAGGTTGCCGCAGGGCCTCACACTTCCTCGCCGGGATCACCGAATGGGCCTGCTCAAGATGCCCGTAACTGGTTGCTGTACAGCTGGGCAGCGAGCACTAGAAGGCCTTGTGCACAGGATCTGATAGGGAGGCGATGAGGTTGTCAAGGCCAAACTAATGCCACGAGGGAGGGCGCGCGAACGCAGGACCTCTAGGCGAGTGGCGACAGCATTGTGAGGACAGACACAGAACGAGAGGAGGATGACCGCTCGCGACACGCCAGACGATCGCGCATGCATATGAGTAATATGAGCACAGACACGGTGGAACAAACCTACATGAGGGGTGGCATGCGGGCACGCAGGGGGGCAGCCCTTGTTCCCGAGGCAATTGAGACAGCGCAAGAGGCTCAGCGATCCAAGTTCCAAGCGATCACATTGAAGAGAATCGCCGTTATGACGTCTTCTGATTGCCACACCTGATTCTGTGCACTTGGGAACACTCTGACATGGGAGTGAACATACAAGACTTGGAAATAGATCCTGCGCAGGATCTTGCAGTACTGATTGCTCACCTTGACGCTCTATCGACTCTTGTTGAACCACCACGCGAGTTTCTGATACATCTATGAACGAGCAGAAAACCAGCTGATACCTGCAGCTGTGACCATTCTTCACCGAGTGGAAGGCGCCCACCGAAGAGGCATCAAGACCGGATCCTCTCGATTTTCAAATGCAGTACACAGACTCGGACGGTGATATTATAGTCATGTCATCAGACAGCGACGTAACGGATGCGGTCAAGATGGCAAGGGATGCACACACAGATCGTGTGGTGCTGATCATTCGAGGTGGAAAGGGATGGGATGAAACTGGTACATCGCATAGTGAAGTCAAGGCAAATGAAGTGTCAGAAATGGTATTGAAGGAGATGAAGGGGGTCGAGCAGGCCCAAGTAGTAGTGCCCGAAGTAACTGCCCCAGCACCACCACCACCACTGACCAAAGCACAGATGCCAATCGCGGCGAGCGATGACATATTTGGCATTCTGCGGGATATGGTGTTTCCCGCAAGCATCGGCATATTGGCCATTGTCATTATTGGAATTTTCACGATCTCGAGGTTCAGTCAAGATTAGGGGAGCGGAGGTGTGCACACATCATGTGGCATTAGAGGATTGGTTAAGAGGAGGGGAGTGAAAATAAAGAGCAAGACGAGGATGCAGACTGTAGAATACCACTGGATGGTGGTCAAGCGCTATGAAAGAGCCAAAAAGATCCTCGGCGGACGAGTCACAAAGGGCGACTTCTAGTCTGTGTTCGACCGTGCTCATCAAATATTACACGAAACATCTGGCATGGAACTTCATCATGAGATTATGCATGGAGAGGGATAAGGCAGCTGTGACCAGAGACAGTGCTCATGCCCAGGATAGGGAGGGCAGAAGCACAGATGAAGTTGGTCTAGTTTCTACATGCAACGGTCCCTCAATAATAGGCCGCACGAAGGGCACGTGAACAACGATTGTGCAAATGCTGAAAAAAAGATCAAACGAAAGAAGGGTGAAGGTGGATTATGTCTAACAACCATCTACAACATGACCGACCGACCTCCGGTTCGAGGGGGAGTTTTGGATATGATGTCACCCCAAATGTCGGACTGAGTCCATCAAGACTATAAACTGAATATCGTACCGCATGATGAATACAAGGGATCGCCGATTGAAACATTAACGTGAAGAGTATATGGATTGATAGGGAACAAGAGGCCACACATTGAGGAAGGGTTCACAGAAGAGGTGGAATAGGGAATCAGCCAGAATCTGAGAGAGAGGAAGGAGACTGCTTACCCGTTGCCAAACAATTCCACAATCGAGACCACGTGGTTGAGGTGAACGAGAGCAAAACCGGCATGAGCGGATCGCGACACATCGCACACTACAGAGAACGAGCAAACAAGCGAGTCAGTGAGAATCCTAGACCCCAAACGAACGGCAAAAACTTATAGCTATCGAGACGGAGGCCGCTGACTGCCACGCAGATACGAACTCGGAACGAAAGGCTGCCGCGCATAACGCACATCATCGAGGCAGGCTGCTGTACCATCCACAGGGGCTGCGAGACCTGTCGTAATGTTGAGAGGACCGGATGCTGCGCAGAACCAGGTCGAGGCCAAAGACATTGAAGTCTTGAATCCATTGTACAGCTGGCCCAGCTTTAGCTTTAGCTCAGTATCGCCACCGCCATCGAACGAGACAATGGTGGATGACGCAGAACATCCAGATATGCGTCACATAACAGAGTCACGCACATACGGGGACGCGACACTGATCTCCATTTGCACAACAACAGCATCATATATCTACCTACAAAAAGTGAGAACGACATGAAGATAGTCTATGCATATGGGGAATTAAGTCGGCATGAGAACGCGCAAGGCGAGCGACCGACACAACCGCATACATCCACCAACACCTCCCTCACAACATGTTCACGCTTGACTCAACCATCGCAAATGACACCACCCCGAGTCCGACTTTAAACTAGATCGGAGTCCGTCATGGCTATAAACTGAATATCATACAGTGGAGTCCGTCATGACTATAAACTGAAGAACTCGACTTGAGTCCATCACGACTATAAACTGATGACACGACCCGAGTCCGTCATGACTATAAACTGATGAACTTGACCTGAGTCCGTCAGGACTATAAACTGATGAACTCGACCTGAGTCCATCATGACTATAAACTGATGGAATGAACCTGAGTCTGTCATGACTATAAACTGATGAAACAAACTGGAGTCTGTCATGACTATAAACTGATGAAATAAACTGGAGTCTGTTATGACTATAAACTGGATCTGTCGAGTATGAGTCTACTATGACTTTAAACTGGATTGGAGTCCCCTATGACTTTAAACTGGACCGGAGTCCCCTATGACTTTAAACTGGACTGGAGTCCCTTCGGATTGGACTCAGGGGGAGTGTTCAGAATTTGGTGTTCAGCCTGAACATTCAAGCTATTGGGGATAGAACAGATGATTTGGACTGAGGGGGAGTGTTAAGGATTTGACATTCAGCCCAAACATCTCTTCTTCTGATCCATGGCAACCAGGACCTGATGGTATTGGAGAGTGGGTATGGATTCTATGCATTATCATCCCTGATATCTTCCTTTGACCGGAGTTTGAATTTGCCATTGTATTTCACAATTGTGTGACTCTGTGACCTCAGCTCTTTTCCAAGAGACTGAGGTATGAGTTCAAGTTTATTCATATATTTCATACAATTGTTGACCATTCTTTTAGATAGTATTTCAGGTAGCTAATTACTTCTAATATGAGCTCTTTTCCAAGAGACTGAGATAGTATTTCAGTCCTTATATTTCAACAGAATGTACCATACGCAGAAGCCATCGGTAGCATTCATGATCTCACGCCCGGATGTTGCATTTTTTGTAGGAACCCTTGCGCAATTCATCCAGAACCCAGCACTCGTTCATTGGGAAGCACTCAAGCACGTGATAGTGTACCAAAACACTACTAGAGACACCTGGTTTACGTTTGGAGGAGCCGACCTCGAGAATGTCAAGGCCTACTGCGACGCTGACTGGGCTAGTCTAGCACACCGACACTTGATTTTGGGCTTTTCTTTCCATATGGGGGCAGGAGCCGTATCCTGGAGTTGCAAGAAACAAAATCTCATCGCGCTCTCTAGCACAGAAGTCGAATACATCGCCCTTACGCATGTGGCGAAAGAGGCGGTATGGCTACACAACTTCCTAGGCGAGATACGCGGATTAGAACAGTGACCGGTTGTTATCAAATGCAACAACCAGGGCGCAATCACTATTTCGAAAGACAACAAGTTTCACGCACGGATGAAACACATTGAGATAAGGTATCATTATATTTGGGAGTGTGTATCTAATGGGAAGGTTGTTGTGGAGTACGTCCCTACTGCAGAAAACATAGCCGACGCTTTTACCAAACCGCTCGCGAGACCGAGGTTCAATGAGCTTGCCACCAAACTGGGGCTTGGATCTGACTGAACAGTCTCACTACCTAACGTACCCGGCATCGCTCGAGGGGGAGTGTTGAGGATAACGAGCGACACCCCGTTCTGTTTTATTCCTTTTAGCATGTCTTAGTCATGACACGTATGCGAGCATCTCAGCTTCTTGACCAGAGCTGAGATGTGAGTAATCTTTAGATGCGTATTATCATAATCTGACAACCTGTACCCAGTCCATCTTGATATAGGTACATTATATATATCAGCTTCTTGACCAGAGCTGAGATTCCATCTTGATATAGTTGCAACATTAATCTAACAGGGTGTCCTACATGGTACAGAATAGGGAGTATGCCAGGAGGGCTTGTGTATATATCTAAGAGAACGATAAGAACAGGATTTGAGCTAGGGTACAGCCTTTTCTATCAAAGCCCAGCGATGGGATATATGAGAAACTGTGAAGGCCAAGTTCAGTCCAAGCTACCTTGTGTATCCATTTGACTTGGGGGCGTTATGTGTTTGACAGGTATGAAAGCGTGAGAGGTTATGATGAAGCGCCGACACTATGGAGCCGAACATGTTGTCTCAATGGATCTACAGTCTGAGTATAAGATGATTATAGGCTCGGTACCATCGCTGGACTGGATCGGGGTCCTTATCACTGTTCGAGATCACGGTCATTCACATTCTACATCACACGTGTAGCATTACTACTTCAAATGTGATCTCTGTGATTAACCCCAAGAGGGTATGTCATTGTGATCCAAGAGCATGATAAACAAATGGAATCCGTCTAGCAGACCTAATCAACTCGGTCTCAGTTCAATGGTTGAGTAGGTCAAACAACATTGATCTCTGATCCATGGTGAATTGCTGATATGGGATAAAAGGAAAAGTGTTCTTATGGGATAACCAATCAGGTCTCATTAATCTGATTGGCGTGTTGGAGGATGAGTAACAAATGAAAAATGCTGTAGCTTCCATGGCATCGTTGATGGGGATCACTGGATTGGGTATGTTGTATGACCCTTGGTACTTCCGTGGCTGATCAGGTCTGAGTTACCAGGACTCTGAGCTAATGGATCCAATCGAGATATCAATCCACGACAACTTAGTATAGTGTGACACATTTGTGTGGTACAATATCGCCCTTTCTTCAATCCTGGCATGATTTGTGTTTGATTTGAATAATTGGGGAGGGTCGGTGGCTCCACGCTGATTAGGAAGATGGACCAACCATGTATTGACGTGACACCGCTCGCAAAATTTTGAAGTGAAAAAAAAAACATCCCCAGGACGTTATCCTTCGTGCAAGATTCGATAGGCGATCAATAGGGAATATTCCGGGATGATCTATTCATGAACAGAGGGAACTCAGACTCGGGTATATAATTTAGAAACCCAAATAAAAATAAAATAAAAACTCCCCGGCAGATGAAGCAAAAACAAGATACACAAGATACAAGAGCACAGGCAAGATATGACAAGAACCAAAATTCAGGGGCACAAAACAATCGGCAAAAAAGGAGAAAAGACAAGAAAAAAATAGCCAAACAGAAATACTAATGAATAGATAACAATGGTGAGGAGCTGAAACAATGCCGGAAGACATGACAGAAGGTCAAGCCCTACAATGCCAGAGGTGCGTGGCTAAATTTGGTTTGGAATTCGCCTAGTTTATTATTATTATTTTATTTTGTGAAGGGACCGTTGGACGACCCCGCCCGTGACACCACACTGCATCACGGTAAAGGCGGCAAGGTTCAGGGATATCTGATGGATTCCAACCCGTCCAGATAGTGCAAGGAGACAGGGATGGCATTGAATCGTTAAAAGATGCCAGACACTGCCCTAGGTTAGCAAGATCTCACGAAGTTGGGAGCGCAAAGGTGGGATTCGACTTGATCGTGCGATGTATTGTGTGCTGCCTGCAGTGTGTGAGTTTGTTACGCTGGCAACTAGGTCAATGACGATATGGACTCGAAATATATATAACATATTTTTGAGAGATCTTGTGCTCAAGTACTCCCTCCGTCCTCACTGCCTCCGAACTGTCCTCTGAGGAGTGGTTTGGTGTTGGTGAATATCACAGTATTGTCAGAGGTTGGTGAAATTATAGAGATACATTCAATATGCAAATGAAAAACGAAGTAGAGTACGATGGCAAGCATTCGATGTAGGAGCGGGAGTGAATCACAAGAGAGCAGTGATGATGACTACGATGGAAAGACGATGGTGGGACAACCTTGACCAGTTTATTTTTTGAAGCCAGGAGTTCAAACCAGGAGTTGTACGCGTCGTAACGCGTAACTGCTGGTGGAAACGCGGAGAAAATACCGGTTACAGGTGAGGATGGGTCCAATGAGAATTTGAGGGCTGGTGGGTGGGCAGATAACCACTGTAAGGGCAACCTAAGCAGGCGTTCTACCCTAAGGCGGCGCACTGGCGAAGGGGGATCCAAAGATTTAGTATAGTACCTAATACATGGGGGCTAGCCTACCTGGCGAAGGGGGATCCAAAGAGAAAACTCTAGGGAACCCTTCGCCCACTGACTACTGTATATAAGCATCGTCTCTATAGCACTCCGCACTCTATCGGGCATCACTCTCCTTGCCGATCGGGAAGTTCCGCCAGGGCCTCGACCCTGGGGACGGATGACGAAAAGGGGGCCAAGGGGTGCAGCTGGCTCTTCTGGGGGGTACTCGCCAACAGGAGTGATGGTTCGGCGTGCGGTATGTTCGGTACTGCCGTGAGTAGGTCGAACGGTTTTCGGCTGGCGGGTGCGGTGTACGGGCGAACTGCCGTCGGTCGGGGTAAGAACACGGGGGTTCCCCTGACAACCACGACCTCACAGTGGGGGTGTAGGGCTGGCAAGTAGCATCAAAAATAATCTCCATACTTCAGGAATTCCATTCCCACAAACACATGACCCTCTTTCCCTGCACCACTACCTTCCGCCACGCCACCCCTAACCCCCTAGCCACCCCTCTGCCCCTAGCCATACGATTGTGGCCCAAGCAGCTGCTCGTCCGCCCCAGAGGTCTCAGGCAGTTCTTGGGCCTTGCCCTTACATGAGGGGGTAATGGGCAGCAGGATGGGAACACGTTGACAGCCATTCCAGGGGCACTCAGGTAAGGCTGGGCCCACTGAGTGGAGGCCATCTCGGATGTGCACGGTCAGTCACGCTTGGACGTCGACTTCAGAGATAAAGGGACGAGCGGCACCGATCGGAAGTTGTAGGTAAGATATATACAAGCCCCTATTTGAACATGAGTATAGCATTACTAAGTTGAAAATAGAAATGATTACTTCGCTGCTGTGTGAAGAGCGAGGCCATCGCACATTTCAGTCGAAGTGCCATCGGAGTCCTCAGGATACCACATGTCGTCATCCAACCATTGGGGATTGGGGTCGAATGAGGCACGGAATCTGGTCTTCAACTCTGGTACTCCTGATTCCCACATATTTGGGCTATTATTGTTTGAAAAAACGTACACGGTGGGTTCTGTCAACCCATGATGTGCTTCAGAGTCCCATTGGAAGTCGGAGTATTCATGTCCTGGCACACTGGGACCATCCGCGAGTTTCAGTCTAATGGAAAAACGGCACACTATACTGGTAACTATCTCATGCTGCTGGTCAAAACTAGTTTCTGCGCTTACAGAGATACACACCTAGTTTCAGTTCATGGGGTGGAATAGAGAGGCTATGACCGTCGATCATGAAGCACGCGTGGTCACGCAACCACTTCCACGCATGTGTGTCATCCAAATTATTGTATCATAAAGAAATAAACATCAACATTGATGCGGGGATGGCGAGAGGGACGAATCTACGATAAATGGTTAACAAGACAGACACAAAAGTAGAAATGGACTTGCCTCTGCCATTGGAAAGTGTGACCTGCTTGGCTAAATATAGTTTCTCCAGGAGTGTTCTCGCGGTATTCGCTGTGATAGTAATTCCGCTTATAATTCCAGGACAGTGATCCAGTTTGTCCTTGCATGTGGTCATGAACATTGTCGACGACGACAAATTTATCATTTTTGTCAACATAGCCAATGTCACCCAAACAAGCCCCACGACTGGCAGCACTGAAATTGTGCGGTATGTAATGAGTACCCTCCACTAGCCAGCCTTGTTCAAAAAATGCAGCCCCAACCATGGGAAGCGTGATCTCGTCAAATCGACATCCAAGAATGTCCACAAGGTCTTCGGTGTGGTGCATCCATAATGAGGAGCGAAGCATGAGCTTTCCCATCCAGTTGACAGGGTTAGGATCGTATCCCTCCCATGGATTTCTATAGACAGATAATTTTATACCAGGAATGTACGATATCTTCGAATACTGACTCTGGAATGGTCATTCCCATTTCATCTAGAATATAAAAAACAGACTACTGTGATCATGAGCACGACTGGGATCATCTATCGGCAAATATGGCAACTTACCATTGGGTCATTGTCTCCACCTGACAATTCACCAGCATATATCAGTTTACACTGGGGTCGATAATGTCC
>QLPG01018605.1:0-11968 GCA_003314385.1 Gomphus sp. MG54 | reverse complement strand
TTTGTTGGAGGCATGGGGCGTAACACAAGTGTTTTGAACATTTGTGTTGTACTGTAAATAACGGGAGGATTACATAATCAAAAAATATGACATGATTGGTGAGGATAGCCCTGCTTCTGAAATTGGGGTCACAATCAAGATGATTATATAACTCTCAATATTCATTGAGATATTAATTATTTAAAAAAATGAATGATTTGAATGGTTTTGTCCCTCGCAGTTATTAATGCAATAAATTGTATATACAGGGCTGGAAATCACATGACAAGTCATGTGACATCATGTGAACCTTTTTATAGTTTGTTTCTGTCCAAACAAAGCCAAACATCCCTTGTTCAGAACCATGAAGCCTCTCTCTGCTGCTTAAGTTGACTCTATCATCCAATTGCTCAAAACTGGTCATTCTAGCTACTACATCTCCTCTTACCTTTGTGTCTCTGTTAGCTCTATCTCTACCATTTGCAGGAAATACTGTCCTGATATACCAAAGGCCACTGGTGGTCACCCATCCAAGATATCCCCCTCCAACATCTACCATATTGTATCACTCATGCAATGGGGGAAGATTGAGAATGCAACCCAGGGTACCCAGGTGCTCAAAAACATTCTCAATGAGCCAGTGACATCCAAGACTGTAAGGAGGAACCTGAAGAAGGCTGGGATGAAGGCAGTTGTAAAGAGAAAGAAGCCACTTCTTAGTGCAAGGCATAGGAAGGCAAGGAGAGAGTTTGCAGAAGCTCATCTAAGTGGACTCTAGAGGACTGGAAGCATGTTGTCTGGTCAGATGAGACTAAAATCAATCAATTGGGGTCAGATGGAAGGAGATGGGTGTACAAAAAGGCTGGAGAGCCTTTGAATAATAGGCTAGTTGAGGGAACACTGAAGTTTGGTAGAGGTTCTATGATGGTATGGGGTTGTATGTTGTGGGAAGGACCTGGCTATGCTTCCAAAATTGATGGAAGGATGGATGGGGAGTTGTACAGGCAGATTTTAGATGATGAGCTTCAGGCTAGCCTGGAGTATTATGGTAAAGATTCAACTGACATTATTTTTCAACAGGATAATGACCCCAAGCACATGTGCAAGAAGGCCACTGAGTGGTGTTCTGACCATGGTTATAAGGTCATGAAGTGGCCAGCTCAGTCCCCTGACATAAACCCCATTGAATACCTCTGGACTATTGTCAAAAAGTGCCTTTCTGACTATGAACACCCCCCTAGTGGAGTGCATGAGCTATGGGAGAGGATTGGAGTGGAATGGGAGAAGATAGAGCTAGTGTCAGGGGAACTCCCGATCATGAATCCCAACTGGCACCGGCTCACCTGTATTCCACACCCGCCAACCGAGATCCGTTTGGTCTACTCATGGCAGTACCAAACATACCGCACACCGAACGATCATCACTATTGGTGGGCACCCTTCAGAAGTATCAACTATAACCATTGGCCCTCCTCTTGTTGTTTGCTCCCGGTGTCTAGGCCCTGGCAGAACTTCCCGGTCAGTAAGGAGGGTGATACCCAGTAGAGCATGGAGCACCATAGTGATGGTGCTTATATACAGTAGTCAGTGGGCGAAGGGTTCCCTAGAGTTTTCTCTTTGGATCCCCCTTCACCAGGTAGGCTAGTCACCATGTATTAGGTACCATACTAAATCTTTGGATCCCCCTTTGCCAGTGCACCGCCCAAGGGTAAAATGCCTGCTTAGGTTGCCCTTACAGTAGAAAACTCTCTCCCTTGAGTACCAGCTGCCCCTTCGCATGACTCCAAATCGAATTTCTTCAGAAGCAGAGACAGCAGCAGCCCCTCCTCATTCACTTATAAAAAACACCCTACCCTCTATGGATTTGCCATCGGCCCAGGAGTTATTGAACCAACTGGCCAGTATAGAACAGGAGTTACTGAGAGGGAGAAGAGAGAAGCAGGATCTAGAGACGAGGCTGAATACACTACAGGCGACCATCACAAATTTAGTGGCTGGCCTCCAGACCCACATTTGGCAGCCCATGAAACAAATGGTAGAGCCTGCCAAGCCCTCTGAGTTCGATGGTGACCATTCACATGGGCAAGCATTCATGCAGTCCTGCACCTTGTACCTCGGGATCTGTGCCACCAATTTCCCCGATGAGCAGTCCCAGATCCTCTGGGCACTGTCCTTTATGAAGAACAGGAGAGCTGTGACCTTCTCTGGCCGAGTGTTTGCACATGAAGCAAAAACGGGCAGGCCGCTCTATGCCAACTGGAAGGCTTTCATGGAAGGCTTTCAGGAACACTTCTATCCCCTGCACAAGGCTACTGAGGCAGCAAACCAACTAGAGTTGCGCCAGTACCACCAGGGCAAGTGCTCAGTCAACAAGTATATTGACCAATTCGAAGACCTAGTTAGAAAGGCCGAATATACAGATGGATGGTCCATTATTATGAAGTTCTGACGAGGCCTTGACTGCATGATCCAGAGTCGCATTGCATTGATGCTAGATGGGAGACAGAAGGATGACAACATCTCGGTGTGGTATACCACAGTACGAGCGGTAGCTCTCACACACACAGCAAACAAAGCCTTCCAAAGGCCTCAATTTCCATCACTACATGCCCTGGTGCCACAGCCTAGCCGAAAGCTTGCCGAACCCTCAACCAGGCAAGCTGTGGCCATACCCCCTAGAACATCGTCAGCCCTCATCCCCCTGATGCCACCTCCTGGGCCCATGCCGATGGACGTTGACACAACCAGGCGGCGGTATCCTCTGCCACTCACATGCCAACGATGCAGCAAGGCCGGTCACTTCGCCCGAGACTGCCCTCAGGCATATGATATGCATTTCATGATGGCAGAAGAGCATGACAAGATGCTAGAGTACTGGATAGTCTCTGCAGACCTTCGAGATATGGGTGAGACCAGAGAGGTCGAAGATGTGGATTCGGGGGATTTTGCCCAAGGCAGCGAGTGAAGGATGTGCCCTCACTGCCCTTGTTTAATCACTTTGCTGCTCTGTCTATAGACTCTGATATGGAGAATACAGCTCTGTGTTCAGACAATGATGCCTCAGCCATAAGCGATACAGACACTCCCAAGCCGACTCTACCGAAACAACTTGTCAAGATTCGGTCACGCTGAGATATTGGTTAAGTCCTGCAGACCGTTATGGGGTGGCTAGGCTTCAACATGCTCTTGCATTGCACCCTGCTGTTCCGTGCGTGCCACTAATTTGAATAGTGAGAGGGGCCTTGAGGGGATGCCCAGGGCGTTGGCTCGAGCGAAGGACTTTTTAGAATTAGGGAGTGGACAAAAAAGGGTGCGAATCAATCGATATTCTGAGTGAAGAACTATCTACATACATCCCGCTACTTTTATAGTTAAGAAGCAAGATGTGGAACAGGGTGGCGTAAGGAATGGAAACAATAAGGTATGAGGCAACCACATGGAGGCATTGTCCACAGTGATCAGAAAATAGAATAAGGAATGTAAGCGGTATTATAATAATAGAGTATGGCTGAAAATAAGATAATGAGATGGTGGGCAGGAAATAGAACAATAGAGGACGGCCTAAGATAAAACAATGGCAATGGCCAGAACAATGGGTGGCCGTCATGTTGTTTGGGGGAAATGGGTAAAGGAGTGGATAGGGGGGTGAAGGAACAATGAAAGGGGGTGTATGAGGGGAGTGGTCCATACAATGTACCAGATGTACCGAGCCAAGGCCGCGTGGTGGTGCGAGATAATGTGGGTGAGGGCCGGTTGGTCGGTATTCCCGAGTGAGTCGGTACTCGGTGTTGCGGGCTTGACACAACTACCCCCCCCTCCCTAGGTTAAAATGTTGGGAATGCAGTCTCCTGAAACAATACATAGTGGCTTCCACCCCCTCACCAAATTCATTGAACCTCAAAGTAGAGATACAGACTACCGACACCACCGAGGTTAAGGGGTAAACCGCCCTACTAGACAGTGGGGCCACAGGACTGTTCATAGACCGAAAGTTTGTGGTTGCCGAGAGATTGACTTTGTGCCCATTGACCCAACCCACACCAGTGTACAATGTCGATGGTACCCCAAACAAGGGAGGAGCAATCTGACACATTGTCGATGTGATCTTATGCTATCAAGACCACTGGGAATGGGCCATGTTTGCCAGGACTAATCTGGGGAAGCACAAAATGATCCTTGGCTATCCCTGGCTCTGCAATCATAACCCTGAAGTCAACTGGTGTATGCAAGAGGTCATGCTAAGCCAGGGCTCTGCCCAATGCCACACCTGCCAGGTTAAGTTACAGAAAGAACATCGAGAGGAAATGGCGGTTTGGGCTCTCTGGACCGGCCCCTTGCCAGGCATGACGACTGATGAGATGGAAGACTGCAAAGGTATTGACGACAGCATGCTGTTCCTCGAACCAGGTGATCACCTTTTTGCAACTGTAGCCCCCCCAAATGTTCCAATTGCCACTATCGCAGCTACTACAACCACACAGCAACTGGCTGAATGGGCGCTCTGGAGCACTCCATTCAAAGAGAAAGGGATGATCCCACCCTATCTCCAAGACTTTAACAACCTCTTCAAGAAGGAGTCCTTTGATTCTCTCCCTGAGCAGAGGACGTGGGACCACGCTATTGAACTGGAACCTGGAGTGAAACTCTCGGCTTGCAAAGTGTACCCCCTCTCTCCGAGCAAACAGGGGGAACTGGATGAGTTCTTACGAGAGAACCTCCATACGGGGGTGTATCCACCCCTCAAAATCCCCCATGGGAAGCCCTGTGTTCTTTATCAAGACAAAGCACGGCTCCCTCCCACTGGTCCAGGACTATCGGGTACTCAATGCAATGACAGTAAAGAACCAGTATCCCCTTCCCATCATCTCGGAGCTCATTGCACAACTTCGGGGGGCCAAGTACTTCACCAAGCTAGATGTGCGATGGGGGTTCAACAATGTGCAGATCAAGGAAGGAGACGAGTGGAAGGTGGCATTCCACATGAACTGAGGACTGTTTGAGCCCCTTGTCATGTTCTTCAGCCTCACTAACAGTCCCATGATGTTCCAGACCATGATGAACAACATCTTTCAGGCCCTTGTGATTGAGGGACATGTGTGTGTGTACCTGGATGACATTATCATCTTCACTGAGACTCTCAAAGAGCATCGATGGGTGGTCCAGGAGGTCCTTGAATGACCAAGGGCCCACAAACTCTACCTTTGGCCAGAGAAGTGCAAGTTTGAAAGGACGAGGATCGAGTACTTGGGCCTCATTATATCTCATAGCAAGGTAGAGATGGAACCCGTCAGGTAGAAGGGGTCACAGGTTGGCCGACTCCGTTGAACTGAAAAGAGGTACAGGCCTTCCTCGACTTCGCCAACTTCTATTGGAGGTTCATCGAGAAGTTCTCACACCACGCCAGGCCATTGTTCAAACTTGTGAAGAAGGACATAAAGTGGAAGTGGGGAGATGAGGAATGGACAGCCTTCGAAGGGCTCAAGATGAAGTTCACCACGGCGCCCATCCTCGGGTTTGCTGACGATACCTGCCCTTACCGAGTGGAAGCAGACAGCTCTGACATAGCCACAGGGGCGGTCCTTTTGCAGCAGTTGCATGAGGATGGCAAGTGGCACCCGATGGCCTTTTACTCGAAAAGCCTCTCCCCAGTGGAGAGGAACTACAAGATCAATGATAAGGAGATACTTGCTATCATCCAAGCCTTAGAGGAGTGGAGACACTTCTTAGAGGGTGCTGAACACCATGTCGAAATCTGGACTGATCACAAGAACCTAGAGTGCTTCCAATCCTTGAAGAAGTTGAACCAGCGACAAGCCCGTTGGTCCCTCTATCTCTCATGTTTGTTATGGTCCGAGTTTGCATCAGGTCCGAGCTGACGTAGGTTGGTCCGAGTCGTGTGTTCGGAGTTGTAAGGACTTGGCTTCAACTTTAATGTTGCACCCTCCTCAATCATCAGTCCTTTATTTCGGAGGTTCGGAGAAGGTAAGTTTTCAGAGTTCAAGAGTGAGTGGGAATACAAGTCGATATTCAAACTAAGATATAGTACAGAAGTCTGGAGGTATTTATACATATGATCCTTATTGTAACTAATTAGGAATGATCAAGAGAACAATAAGATGAATGAAAACAGAGTACAAGAGAAATATACATTGGTGTTACAATAAGACTATTGTTCAATGAAAAAGGAAGATGTCTGAGGTCCGAGGTTAACGATGCTAGTTGGACTCAGAGATGGCAATGTAGGCTCGGACTTGGTTCGGAGTAGGGTTCTTTCATAGCGCCCTATATTGGATGTCCGGGATGTCAGAGTTATATCGTGGATATAACAGTGCCCCCCTGTTAGGACCGAGCCTCGAGGTCCTGGCGCCTAATGGTGATGGAAGTGACCATGGGAAGATTAGGTGATTAGGCGTCACGATAAGGTATATAAGGGGGGACCCTTTTTCATAGCAACTCAACCATGTCTTCGCCATCCCCCATTTTAGACAATGAGGCCATCCTTGAGAGAACGTTGCGAGAGGCATCGGAGAAGCTCGAGAAGGTCCGAGCTGACAAAAAATGCAAGGCCAAGGAGGAGGCCGAAAAGCAATGGAAGGCCGAGGAGGAGGCCAAACAAAAAGTGGAGGAGGAGGCCAAACATAAGGCAGAGGAGGAAGCCAAACATAAGGCAGAGGAGGAGGCTAAGGAGAAAGCTGAAAAAGAGGCCAAAGAAAAGGCCAAAAAGGAAGCTAAGGAGAAGGTTGAAAGAGAGACCAAGGAGAAGGCCGAGAAGGAGGCCAAGGAGTTGGCCAAAAGGCTCTGAAAGGAGGTGGCTTTGAAAAAGGTCCACAAGAAGACGCCTTGGAAGAAAACCGTAAAGAGCTCCCAAACAATTCTGGAGCTATACACAATAGCGGAGGATGAATACCAGCAAGGG
Source organism: Gomphus sp. MG54 (assembly GCA_003314385.1). NCBI lineage: Eukaryota > Fungi > Basidiomycota > Agaricomycetes > Gomphales > Gomphaceae > Gomphus > Gomphus sp. MG54. The sequence continues at coordinate 5,073 of QLPG01018605.1, read as the reverse complement.
GAGTCGTTGGCGGTAGTCACTTGGAGGCAGACTCCGAATGCAGAGCTGGGGGGGTCAGGTCTGAATGAATGAGAAAAGGAGCAAGTCCGAACACTCCAACAGCAACATGCACTCCAAGTGCATCGGGCCCAGAAGGCCTATGAGGAGTGCCAGGGCAGATGGTGCCGAGGTGGGTCTTGGTCCACTCAAATCAAGTTGAAGGATGCTGATCAGCCTGCATCCCAACTTATATCATCAGTCATCCGAGGACATGCTCAACTGGGTTGTGGAGCCTGGTTGGGTGTGCAAGCATTGTTCCGATCAGGAGGAACCCTGTATGTGGCCCACTTCAGGCAAGGGAACCTCCTGCTTTATTTGTGCCGATCAGAAGGTGAAGTGCAAGGAGAAGGGTGATGGGGAGGAGGAGACTGATGCTAAGGGAAAGAGAGGAAGGGTCGCTTCAGAGGACGGTGCGGGTCCAAAGCCGAAGAGGCAGAAGTTGGAGGTAGTGATTGAAGGGCCATCTCGGGGTCTGAGCACCTCTGGGGTTAATTTGAGGGAGGTGGTTGAAGAGCTGCGGGGGTTGAGGCGGGATGTGCAGGGCATCCAGGAGGAGAACAGGAGGATTGCCGAGGCCCTGGTGCACATGAATGACCTCTGGATCATTGAGCAGGCTCGGTGGTTTAACTGGTTGCAGAAGACGGATGAGTGGTGGGGGAGTTCTCCGAGGGAGAACTGGGTGGGACCTCCAAAGGGTAAGGGGAAGGAGGAGGAGGAGGATAAGGGGAAGTGCAAGGAGAGGGAGAGGGAAGATGAAGGGGGTCCAAGGGACGATGGGTCGGACCAGGACAATGTGCCTGGGTCTTCGGAATAGAAGGCATTTTTTTAATATATTTTTCTTGAAAATCTTGAGTCGAGTGAAAACATCTAAGTCAGAAAAGTGAACTATCGGTCCAAGGTGAGGGACCCTAGAACATCACCTAGAGGACCTGGCTTGTCTGGGTATGCTCGGTGGAAGTCGGAGACTACTTCGGAGGCATGGCCAAGCTCATTTGCTGGCAGCCAAGATGTTTCATCTTTGGTACCCTCGTATCCGGTCTATTGGACTAGGTACTGGAGGGGGCACCTGTGTCTTCTTCCGTCGATCTTCAAGTCGAGGATCTCGGAGATCTCATATTCAGATTCCCCATCGATGATGACTGGGGGTTGGGGTGGGATTATGCATTCAGAGAAGGTGTTCGGAGTTGAGGGTTCAAGCATAGAGACATAGAAGATGGGGTGTATGGCTCTCATGCTCTTGGGGAGTCATAGGGTGAATGAGACGGTTCCTACTTGTGCGATGATTTTGAAAGGACCTAGAAATTTCTCTGCTAGTTTCTTAGAAGGTCTCATAGTTCGGATGTTCTCGGACTTAACAAAGACTTTGTCTCCAATCTTGAAGTCTGGAGGGACCGCTCGGCAACGATCTGCGGAGGCTGAGTATCAGGTCTGAGCTTTGGATATGGTCTTTCGGAGTTGTTGGTGCAGGTCATCCAAGTCGACTATGAAGTTGTGTTCCCAAGAGGAAGCAAGGTCATGTTCGGGGTGGAAGGTGATGTTTGGATGATAGCCCTTGTTGGCATAGAAGGGAGAGATTCCTGTTGTTGCATTTGGGGCATTGTTGTATGCGAATTTGGCGATGGGTAGTAGTTCAGACCAGTTGTCTTGCTGGTAGTTGCAATACACTCGGAGATACTGTTCGAGGGTTTGATTCATGTGTTCAGTTTGTCCGTCCCCTTTGGGGTGATAACCTGATGTGAAGTGAAGCTTCATGTCCAAGGCTTTCTGAGGGATTGGAAGAATGAGGAGACAAACTCAGATCCTCGGTCTGAGGTAACGTGTGATGGTACTCCATGCTTTGAGAATACATGTAGGACAAAGAGCCTGGCGAGGGTTAGGGTGGTAATTGTGTCGACGGTGGGGATGAAGAGAGACGGTTTTGTTAGGCGGTCTACGATGACGAAGATAGTGTTGTAGCTGTCCAAAGTGGGCAGTTTCTCTATAAAGTCCATGGAGATGGAGTTCCAAGGTCATTCGAGGATCGGTAATTGCTTGAGTAGCCCATAAGGGCGATGTCTCTGTGGCTTAGACCTCATACAAGTGGTGTGAGATTTAACGTAGGACTTAACGGAATCTCAGAGCTCAGGCCAGACATAGTCTCTTTGGATGAGTTCTAATGTCCAATTCTGGCCAAAGTGTCCTGAGATTGGGTGGTTGTGCTTGTCTTGCAAGACTTGGAGTCAGAGGTTTCCATGATCGGGGATGTAGATTCTTTTATTGAGGAGGAGGAATCCTTCCTTGGAGATGGTCCATCTATCGGTGAGGTTGTCCATTCGGGATGAGGTTGTGGGGTCTTCTCGGAGTGAGGTTCGGATGTCTTTATGGAGTTGTTCTACGTCCATGATCATTGCGGCTCACATTACCGGAGTGTACAGGGAGGTGGCTCGAAGCGATGATATAAGTTGTTCCATTGTAAAGACTGGTTGGAGGTTGTGCGGATTGATCTTGGCATAGTCGCTTCCTCCCTCTTTAGGGTAGACATTCCATCGTCTAGTCAGTGGTCAGGTTTAGCACCGAGGCGACCAGGTTGGAAGCAGATTACCATGTTGAACTGGGAGAGGTATTCGGACCATTGGACCTGCCAACGGGTGAGTAACTTGATTGTTGAAAAGTATTCTAAATTCTTGTGGTCGGTGACAACGTCAATCGGATCTGCTGAACCTTCTAGGTAGTGTCTCCAGGTCTTGAAGGCTTCAAAGATGGCCAGTAGTTCTTTGTTGTGTACGTTGTAGTTCAATTCCGGAGGGGTGAAGGTTCGGGAGTGAAAGGCTATTGGGTGGTGTCAGGCTCCGGGAATGCCGAGGATGGGCCAAGTCCTGCAGGCTAGAAGTAGTGGCATGGCTTCAACGTGCTCATGCGTTGTGCCCTACTTCCCATGCGTGCCACCGATTTGGGACAGAGGGATACCTGGGAGAGTGCCAAGAGTGTCGGCCCAGGTAAAGGACTTGGGACAGGGGAGGGGAGGACAAGAAGTCAAAAACCTAGTTGATTTCCAGAACGAAGAACCATCTACATACATTGGCTACTTATATAGGCTAATAAGTGAGATGTGGAACAGAGTGGCACAAGGAATGGAGAACAATAAGGTATGAAGAATCATGTGGAAGTATTGTCCACAGTGATCAAGAATAGAACAAAGGAATGTAGGCAAGAATAGAACAATGAGGCATGACCGAGAACAAAAGAGTGAGTGAGAATAGAACAATAGAGAGTGGCCAAACATAAAACAATAGGGCCACTGCTGAGTGATAATGAATAGTGAATGTCCCGAGGGTAAACAGGCAAGGGAAAGGACAGGGAAAGAAGGGGAATGAAAGAATGACAAAGGATAGAGGGGATGGGATGAGGAAAGTGAACCACATGATGAGCTGAATGTACCAAGCTGAGGCCACACACTGGTATGGGTAAGGGTTGGTTGGTTGGTACTGCCGAGTAAATCAGAGTATGGTATTGTGGACTTTACAGGTGGATGTCGTTGTCCGCTGGCGATATGGTGGAGAGAATTGCTGCGAGGGTGTAGTCCGAGGTGTCAGACTCAACAATGAGTTGAGATCCAGGGATCCACTGTTGTAGGATCGGTGCTGTAGTGAACGCCTTCTTGAGCATCTCGAAGGATGTTCTGCAATTCTCAGTAAAATTCCATGGAGTGTCTTTTTGTGTCAGATGAGTTAGCGGCACTGTGATGTCGGAGTAGTTGAAGATGAAGCATCGGTAGAAGTTCACGAATCTGAGGAAAGACTGAATGTCTTTGATTTTTTGGGGTTTGGGCCATTCCTGGATGACTTTGACTTTGTCATCGGCCATGGTCAGGCCCTGTCAGGCTCCAGGAATGCCAAGGAGTGGCCAAGTCCTGCAGGCTGGGAATAGTGGCATGGCTTCAACGTGCTCGTGCGTTGCGCCCTACTTCCCATGTGTGCCACCGATTTGGGACAGAGGGATACCCGGGAGAGTGCCGAGAGTGTCGGCTCAGGTAAAGGACTTGGGACAGGGAGAGGGAGGACAAGAAGGCGTAAACCTAGTTGATTTCCAGAACGAAGAACCATCTACATACATTGGCTACTTATATAGGCTAATAAGTGAGATGTGGAACAGAGTGGCACAAGGAATGGAGAACAATAAGGTATGAAGAATCATGTGGAGGTATTGTCCACAATGATCAAGAATAGAACAAGGAATGTGGATGATAATAGAACAATAAAGTATGGCCAAGGACAAAAGAGTGAGTGAGAATAGAACAATGGGAGTGGCCAAAACATAAAACAATAGGGCCACTGCCAAGTGGCAACAAAGAGTGAATGTCCTGAAGGTAAACAGGCAAGGGGAAGGACAGGAAATAATGAAGAATAGGAGGGTGGGATAAGGATAATGAACCAAATGATGAACTGAATGTACCGAGCCGAGGCCACACACTGGTGAGGGATAATGTGGGTAAGGGTCGGTTGGTCAGTACTGCCGAGTAAATCAGAGCATGGTATCGTGGGCTTTACAGGCCCTTCGGAGAGAGGATGTATCTGAGGTACTCCACAGTGTCGGTATGGAAGAAGCATTTATCTGCCTGGGCATATAGGTGGTTTGCTTGGAGGCGTCGGAGGATGTCTTTGACGTGGATTCTATGTTCTTCTAGGTTGTCGGAGTAGACCAAGATGTCATCTAGGTATACTAGTACGGACAGGTCTAGGAGGTTGGAGAAGATGTCGTTCATGAATTGCTGGAAGGCAGCCGGGGAGTTGGTGAGTCCGAAGGGCATCACACTCCATTCAAAAGATCCATAGCGTGTGCAGAAGGCAGTCTTCCATTCATCACCTTCTCAGATGTGGACCAGGTGGTACACATGTCAGAGATCTATCTTTGTGAATATTTGGGCCTTTCAGGGACTATCCAGGAGATTGGAGATTCAGGGGAGTGAGTAGCGATCCTTCTTTGTTATCTTGTTTAGTCCATGTCAAGCCCGCAACACCGAGTACCGACTTACTCGGGAATACCGACCAACCGGCC